>JACVVK020000329.1:367500-387500 GCA_018292915.2 Batillaria attramentaria | reverse complement strand
CATCACTTGCTCTTTGGGACCTCACTTTTGAGTAGGATTATCCGGGTTGAGTTCTGAACTGAAACATACCTCTTCGTCTCATGTTTGGTTTGTCTATGTTTGTGTTTTAAATTCATTCTTGATGTTTCTGCTTTTCGCGAAAAAACACTAAAACCAAAAAAAAAAAAAAAAAACCAAGAAAACTTGCCAAGATTGTTTTTATAATGGTATTGTCAGCATGCTGGTTCACCAGTGATTTTCGACAATGTTTCTCACGTGTCGGTGTGTGTTGTTATGTTTCAGTTGTACGACAAGATCAACACCCGGTCACAAAGTCCAGCACACAGGCCAAGCTCGGACGCTGTTCACCAAGCCAAAGACGTAAGATTCAACTGTTTGTTTTACAGTGCATGCATTAGAATTCAGGGAGGGAGAGAGAGAGAGAGAGCCCTTAGCATCGTGGTACAGTAAACGGCTATAGTCCGTTTGCCGATTAATATGTAGAAATGTTTTGTTTTGTTTTGTTTTTCCCCAGTGTCCAGCAAATGATACACTTTTCTTGAACTTTGTCAGAAAAAAGGTGTACCTGACCAAGAGACCCAACCAAATTCCGTTTTTGTTTCCATCTTTCTGTCACCGCTAAGCCGCCACCCACGGCGTAACTAGTGAACCATGAAAACCAAAATCAACCGTGAAAAAGCCGGGGGGGGGGGGGGGGGTGTTTAACACCCTTTTCCACCACATACGAGTGATACATGTATCAAAGACGGGGCAACGATGAAAAAGTCAGCACAAATATTTTGCTCCAGCCGGGATACGAACTCACGACCCCGAGCACTGAGTGAGAGTCCAACACTCTACCATTCGGCCACCCGGCTCCCCCCACAGGGTAACTAGTGAACCATGAAAACCAAAATCAACCGTGAAAAAGCCGGGGGGGGAGGGGGGGGAGGGGGGGTGTTTAACACCCTTTTCCACCACATACGAGTGATACATGTATCAAAGACGGGGCAACGATGAAAAAGCCAGCACAAATATTTTGCTCCAGCCGGGATAGGAACTCACGACCCCGAGCATTGAGTGAGAGTCCAACACTCTACCATTCGGCCACCCGGCTCCCCCCACAGGGTAACTAGTGAACCATGAAAGCAAAAATAAACCGTGAAAAAGCCTTCATGACGGGGGCTTTCAGCTGCTAGTGGTACCGTCAACATCAGAGGGGGTGGGTGTTCGGGGGGGGGGGTGTTAACGTCCTTTTTTTTCCCAACACATACGGGTGATATCAAAGACTGGGCAACGATGAAAAAGCCAGCACAGATATTTGGCCCCAGCCGGGATACGAACTCACGACCCGAGCATTAGAAGTCCAACGCTCTACCATTCGGCCACCCCGGTTCCCCGAAGAGAGTAGACAGTGTTGGAATATTTCAAGTAAGACTGTCGTACTTAACAACATCAACAACGACAACAACAACAATAATAATAATGAGTGTTGTTCAGGCGCGTTTCTTGAATTGGCTCAAAACGCCACGAACTTAACCCGGCACGCACGCTCACGTGAATCCTCTGGACATGCACACATTACATTCACGTGGTGCGAAGGGTCATTTCTCAGCTATTTAAATTTCGGAATTTAGAATACCACTTATTTTCAAAGAAATAACTGTGATCGTAAAGTCGCAGGATGTTACGGGGAAAAAAAAAAAAAAAAAAACTTTGGCTGAGGATGAATTCTGCGGCTAACACTAAATGCCATGCCATATGGCTGCAAGTTGCTTGTACACGAATACGTTACTTGTCAGGCCGTATACACGAGGAGATGGGGGGAAAACAATGGGTTGCTCAGAACGCGTGAAATGATATGATCTTGGTGGGTAATGGGAAAAGATCTACGAGCGGCCTCTGCAGGAATACAGAGTACACTTCTTACGGGTCAAAATATCCTTTCCTTGGCATGTAAGAGAGGTGTCTACGTCTACTTCAAGTTCCGGCGTTTGCCGTAGAAAATTGGTCTTTTGCAAATTGAAGTGCGCGTTGAGAAATGACTGTGCTTGGGTCGCTTACTTTTCGAGTCTAAGCTGATGCCCAGGAGGGAACGTGTCAAAGACCCTGTGTATAATTTAATTTACAAAACTTTTCTTTGTCCGCAAATTATGAAGAGCGTGCTCTCTTGACACGAACATTCTGGAAGAAAGTGACCAAAAAAAAAGTTACAAAGCGCATTATCAGCGCAAGAAGCATGCACAACGGCTGACGTTTATGCTGACCGTGAAACAGAATCAATCCCCAAGACAATACACATAACGCTCGTTTTTTTCAAAATGTTCCCCCGTATCTAGTTAGAACAAGTTTTGCAGTGGCCAAAAGCTGCGTGACAGGTGTGCTGCACTTGTTTTGTTTGTTGTTTTCCCCCCAGTTGCTGCATCTGCTGTCGGAATGTCCCGAGGCGAGCTCGTCCTCCTTGTCCTCAGAACTTCACCAACTGTTGCAGAAACCACACATGATGGTGAGTCCATTTTCTCTTTTTGGCAGTCTCGCCCCACATGCGCTTTGTATGTATATATAAATGTATAAATATGTAAATGTAAATATATTTACAATAATAATAGTACTAATAATAAAATGGGTACTTAAGAGATGCCCTCCCTCTCTCGCGGGAGCTCAGGGCGCCTTACAATCAACACACTCACGCACACAGAAACACACGCAACATGCATCCACACATACATTTAACTACAAACACATAATGTGCAGCATCATACACGGGCTGTCCCTGGCTCAGTTACACACACACACACACACACACACACACACACACACACACACACACACACACACACACACACACACACACACACACACACACACACACACACGACCAGCAAGATGATGATGTGGCAACAGTTATTGGTTGAAGCCTGTGAAGAGGTGGGTTTTCAGATTTGCTTTGAAAGATAGTTTTGTGTCTGCATATCTGATCGAAACTGGGAGATCATTCCAACAAGTCGGACCCTTGTATGAATAACTACGCTGACCAAAGGTCTTTGTCTTGACATGAGGGACACTTGAAAAAGAGTATAAAAGAATCAAAGAAAAGAGACACCGTACGTACTCGTCTGCGTATTTGTTTCATTTGGGATACAAATCGGGTAATAACGTGGTGTTGTAGTTGTTTGGTTGTTTATATAATTATGGTCCACACAAGCTTGATTTCATTTCAATTCAGCCGCATTTCAAACACCAAAACCGTTGTCACTAAGACTGCGCGGTGCTGCATTTCTAGCCACAGGTCAAAAGTGAACGCGCTTTATTACGGCAAAAGAAAATGAACTATGTGGAGATAAGATACTGACTTTGTCAGCAGCTTTACGCGATCCACAAGACCGGAGGGGTTGTGTCCCTTCCGCTAGGATTCCTTCACACATTACATAGCTCTGCGGGGTCCATGCAGCCACAGTGGAAAAAATAATCAATATTTTCTAGACTTTCATTTCGAGAGGAGTTGCTTCCCTGGAGTCACTGAGTCGCCTTGATGAGACAAGAGCAAAACTCTTGTGCGTTTGAAGTAGGAGAGACATGTCAGGTTACTCCCCCTTCGTTATTGCGAGATGTTGCGCCAAGAACGCTTGCGAGTCTGCGAAGTAGTCACGTGGGTGAAACAAAACAGGACGGGCGTCTTTCCGGCGCGACGCCGCCCCTAATCATTCAAAACGCCATAGCACTGGAAAAACGCTTCGGTTTTTTCTTTTAAATTCTCTTTTTCGCATTTTCAACAAGTATAGATGGAGTCACATGTATGCACTCACTGTACAATTATACATGAGTGTATTAAAAAATTTAACAAATATATATGAAGATTTACCATGTGGATTCCCAAAACTTGCTCGAAGAAATGTAAAGTCATGAGCATGTATGCACTTACATATATATTATATATACACATAGCACAAACACACACACACACACAGACACACACACACACACACACACACACACACACACACACACACACACACACACACACTGCGCATGACGTATACATTGTCCCTGTCGCCTGATCTTAGTGTGACATCAAAGAAATATTACCGTATATAAAAGAAAATCAAATTGTACAGCCTACTTGTTCATACTGGCTGCTGTATGCTTATATATATCAGCTTTACTTACTTTCCATATATATATATGGAAAGTAAGTAAAGCTGAGAGCGCTGCCTAAATCTTTGTGTGCCATTGCTATGTCATATTTTGAATCATGTGGTATTATGGCCTGTGCCAACTTCGATAAGAATGGACTGCATCGACGGCAAAGTTAGGTGGTTTGTTTGTTTGTTTGTTTTTAACACGTTAGACAGGAAACTTCTTGGAAAGTGACTCATGACTCACAAAGGGTTTTTCACCACGACAGGGAAAGATTTATGTGACAGGGTCGAGCGATGTCATCAGGAAGCACCGTTAGAAATGGTTCTGGTTTTGCAGGCAGAATCTGTGACTCGCAGCTGACAAGCAGTCACCAAAAATAGAATTTAACCACGCGCTCTGTGTTGATAAGATCGGGAGAAGCCAGGGAGTCTGAAAATCGTGTGGTAGCGTTTCGCTATTTTTGGGAAACTGAGTCCTACATCTTAACTTTCAGCATAATGCCTGAGTGAACAGTTTTGGATGATTGCGTTCTTGGCATCCGGCATTTTTTTTTTTTTTTTAAATCAGAGAAAGGACTTGTGTAATGAATGGACAGTGAGGATCCTACTTTGAGTTAGCAGAAACTTTCGGTGGAGAGAGAGAGAGAAGGGGTGGGGTGGGCAGACAAACAGAAAGAGGCAGAAAGGTAATTTTTAAAAGATGGTTCCTTTCTCGTTGCATTTTATGGTGATCAAGGGCGATAACCACCACCAGCCCCTCACCCACAACCTCTCTCTCTCTCTCTCTCTCACACACACACACACACACACACACACACACACACACACACACACACACACACACACACACACACACACACACACACACACAGAGACTTCTTTGTTAGGCCTTGGCCTGTGACAAAGCGAGTTGTGCCACAATCAATCAAAATCTAGTAAGCACAGAATTAAACGGGGATCACACACACACACACACACACACACACACACACACACACACACACACACACACACACACACACACACACACACACGGGGTGGGGGGATACAGCAAGAGAGAGAGAGGAGAGACCTTTTTTTCCAAGCTGTAATCAATCTCAGTAATTGGATGGGGACCGGAACGAAAGTGTATACCTCCATCCCACGCCTTTCAACTTTCTTGCCTCGCGGATTCAGGGCCTTGCAAAGACTACCGCGACAAATGATCCTGTCCCATCCTGCTCCTGACAGCTCTGGTACAGTTCTGAAACACCCGTAATCAGCAAGTGTTTTGCGGAAAACACACCGCTATTTACGCGTCTCAGTACGTGCAGGAACTGAATTCGAGCCCCAGGTCATACTTCGCTCTCTTTTATTTTTCTTAAACACACACACACACACAAACTGACACACACACACACAAACTGACACACACACACACACACACACACACACACACACACACACACACACACACACACACACACACACACAAAAGAGACAAGGTCCCCTGTGGATCTTGCTGGCAGCTAACCAGTGCGCGAGCGCGGCTGCCAAGAAAGGGGACGTCAAATCCAGTTTTCCTCCAGACGTTGTGCAATCGGAAATGGAGTCTCCAGTGACAGTAATCTCCCCTCTGCTGTCCTTCACGCCCGCTGACGGCAGTGGCGGTGATAAGAAATGGAGGAGCATGTTTTCTACTTTCTATAGGCCCCTGGCAGTGTTGTAGGGTGCCCCTTTATGGGTTTGTGCCATTTCGAGATTGCGTTTTTGCTAGATTGTATTTGTTTGCTTTTTTTTTGGTCGCAGCCCACGCTTTCCGACATTTCTTGGTTCACAAATCATCTGCTGCTGTTTTGTTAGGTGTCGTGGCATCGTAACTCACGCACAATTAGACCCTCACACAGGCGGGCACTGAGGAAACAGCAGCCGGACAGCAAGCCGAAAAGCACAGCGTCTGCCGCGGTCTTGGCTGATTGCAGTCGCCTTACGCTTAGGCGGCCACCTTCCGACAAACATACAAATCTTTCTGATGTGTTTTAGTGGCGGTTGTCGGCAGTCGGCATCGGAACACGTGCACAGTTCGCGCCTCACATGGACCGGCACTGAGCAACCAGAATCCAAAACGCAAGCCGAAAAGCACAGTATCTGCCACCGTCCTTCTGTAACATGATGAATGGACTTGTCGGCACGAATGACACTGACGCTTCCGGCAATAAGTTGCATTGACTAGGGGCACTTTACGCCTACGCATAACGCGCCCCGGGTCGGTGCAGCTTCGTGCAGCTCTCAGGCTGGACGTGCCCCGGAGTAATTCGCGCTTTGGAGTTTATCTCGCGGCACGGTCGACTATGAAATCAGTGGGCCGTTGTAGGTCTCACTCGTACGTCCAGCAGAAAGACTTTAGTTCAGTGTATTGCATTCCGAGCTCTAACCATCACGATAATTATGGTGAGCCACACCAACTGGTGCCGTCTCTGACGGAACACCCCCCCCCCCCCCCCAAATCACATTTCGAGAATCACATTGGCTGATGTCAAACGTATGAGACGTATTAGTCCGAACAAACCTCGAACACGGCTTCAACACAAGCCGGGAAAATTAGAGCAAAGACTTGCTGTGTGCGTATGTCACGAGGAACACGGAAAAACGCCGCGGCGTTCGGCCTTGTTCGATGTTCACACTGTACACGTCTCCCTCCCGTGTGACATCAGCCACAGACATGACTCCTCAAGCTGCAGACAGAGGGCGCTCCTCTCCACCTCTCCCCCGAGCGTAATACTTGTATACGGCCAGCAGACACGATGGGTTCTGTGGGCGAGGTTAACGTTGCGCTACTGTCCACTCTGTATGATGAAATTACAGCATTGATCCCTAGCCCAGGGTCTTGCAAATCAAAGATGGGCCCAGCAAAGAGGGGGGGGGGGGGGGCTTGCAAGGGGTGGGTGAATTGCCGGGCCGAGGTTTACTTTGCTGTCGTGTCCGAAATTCGGGGGGTCCGGTTTGGGGTGATTGAAGTATTTTTCGGAGAACGAGGTGATTGGAGGGAGGGGGTAAGGGATGGGGGGTATAAAAGAGAGAGAGAGAGAGAGAGCGGGCGGAAGGGAGGAGGGTGGAGGTTGTGTTCGGGGAGGGATGGGGGTGGGGGGTGCAAAAGATCAAACGTGGCATGTACGTGAATAGCAATAGCGGTCGGAGCGGAGAAGTCAGCCACTGCCAGTACTGGCAACAGGGATTCCTACCAGTGTAACCCCCCCCCCTACCCCTCCGTCCTCTGTCTGTCTCTCTCTCTCTCTCCCCCCCCCCCACTGATAACCATTGCTGAAGGCTCAGACGCAGAAAATCAGATACGTGTACATCATGTTCGTAAATCAAAGAACGCTTAGTCATTGTAATGGCCAAACAAGATTCTAATTAAAACACACACACACACACACACACACACACACACACACACACACACACACACACACAAAGATAAGAAAAACACACCCAAAGACAGAAAAAACAAACAAGTAAAAAGTGGTAAGATTAAAGAATAAAAAAAAGTGAACTGTTCACCCGTATAAAAACGGGAGCAGACGTCAAGAGTTTCGTAAGTCAGAAAGAAAAACGTCAGAGTTTCATAACTCGGGGGAAAGAAAACCCCGCACACGCAGAAGAATCAGTCCCATAATGCACCACAAGACCTACGTCATATCCGGCGCGTCCTCGTATTGCCTTCTGCTTTCGTGATGGATGGCGGAATTAGAGATTAATGAAACACTGGCTGCTGCTGACACGGGCACCTGACATGTGCCATGATGCAGCGAGGTCCGGAATTTAATATTGAGCCTCAGCGCAATCTTTTATTGATGATACTCTCTGGTCTAGCTTTTTTGTTTAGCGCGTGCAACACGCTCCACAGGTTTCTCGCCATTTCTCGCCTTTTCTCGTCATTTCGCAGTTCAGCTCACAGCTATATCCCTTTGAGCCAGGCCGGAAAAACAGCCTTGCAAATAGGAACGGCAAAGGAGGGTGGTTTTTATGTTTCACCGTACATGATTTCATTATGATTTTTACACAGGCTTTGTTCTGTTTCTCTCCACCTCATCATCTGTGGCAGTTGGGAAAAAAACCAGTAGAGGGGGGGGGGGGGGGAGGCCTTTTGAGGCACGGGAACTATCTCGCAGGCATGCGCGGTTGTCATGGTTATGACAAATTTCACAGCTAATGTCATTATCCATGTAATTTCCAGGGGTGTTAGCCCGTGCGCTCTCCCTCTCTCTCTCTCTCTCTCTTCCCCCCCCCCCCCCCCCCCTCTGTATCTCGGCTAAAGAGTATTATCAGAATAAACGAAGCAAAAAGATGGATCGCCCGTTGAGCCGTTTTTGTTCCGCACACGTCATTAAGGGGAGACTAGGAAAACATGCAGAGGGGCTGTTGCACTGTAATTCCGGCCGCAGTGTCAAATGCCTGACATGCATATCGTGCATACGTTTAATATCGACGGGAGAAGATGAGAGAGAGAAAGAAGTTGTTTTGAGATTTTCTTGGTGTTCCCTGGAGATATTGGCAGGCCTGTTACTTTGCATAAGACGGTGCCCCCCCCCCCCCCCCCCCCCCGAACGACGCACGGGTTGCATGGGCTTGTTGCGCACCGTGACAGTGTTGCTCTCGTCGTGTGTCAGATTGGATGATATCCTGACAGTGTCCTGCGAGGCGTGTGTGTGTGTGTGTGTGTGTGTGTGTGTGTGTGTGTGTGTGTGTGTGTGTGTGTGTGTGTGATGATATCCTGACAATGTCCTGCGAGGCGTGTGTGTGTGTGTGTGTGTGTGTGTGTGTGTGTGTGTGTGTGTGTGTGTGTGTGTGTGTGATAATATCCTGACAATGTCCTGCGAGGCGTGTGTGTGTGTGTGTGTGTGTGTGTGTGTGTGTGTGTGTGTGTGTGTGTGTGTGTGTGTGTGTGTGTTAAACACGATCTCCTGACTATGTGGCTATCAGACGATATCATGACTATTTCTTGTGAGTGTGTGTGTGTGTGTGTGTGTGTGTGTGTGTGTGTGTGTGTGTGTGTGTGTGTGTGTGTGTGTGTGTGTGTGAAACACGATCTCCTATGTGGCTATCAGACGATATCATGACTATTTCTTGTGAGGGGTGTGTGTGTGTGTGTGTGTGTGTGTGTGTGTGTGTGTGTGTGTGTGTGTGTGTGTGTGTGCAAAAAGATCAGACGATATCCCGACAATTTCTCGCGAGGTGTGCGTGTGTGCGTGCGCGAGTTTAGTAAATATTGAACTCGTCACCTTAATCCAGCAGTACGTTTCAAAGTTTCAAAGGCCCAAACAATTTATTTCCTTTTGATCACTAGCGGGGCATGGAGCAAAAACAACAACAACAAACAGCAAAATACAAATGACATCTATAATGTGGCTATGAAACAGTTTTGGCAACAACACCCTACATTGTACTGTTTGTACATAACATAACTGCTAACATAACTGCTTTACTGCTTGACTGTTTTTGACCCTTTGATCGAAACTGTAATTTCAGACACATATCGTGTGTATGCTCGTTTGCACATTTAAAAGCTGTGTTTTCTCGCCACTTAGGTTTCGGCTGTCTGTTGCCTTTCTCACGGTGTTTTGCCTCTCATTTCCGCATTCACGCACGCAATACGAAAGCAACACACACAATGAAAGATGATGTTTTCGGCAGGCACGCGCCAGTTACACCGGTACACACAGTGTGAGGCATTCAGTTGGAGTAAAGCGCATTCTCTTGGTATTTAGGGTAGGGTGGGTGGGTTTTGGGGGGGTTTAACGTCCTTTTCCACCACATACGGGTGTGATGTTAAAGACGGGGCAACGATGAAAAAGCCAGCACAAATAACTGGCCCCAGCCGGGATACGAACTCACGACCGGAGCATTAGAAGTCCAACGCTCTATCACTCGGCCACCCCGGCTTCCCCCTTCGTACGGAAATTATTCTCTGTAAGCAGAGACTTGCCGCATTTCCAACACTGAGAAACACATTTTTTTCCCCAAGGTGTAATAGCGGCAAAATGCGTTCACAGATGGAAAAGTTATGGTTATGTAATCCGTTTCGCCTGATCCAGCATCCTGTTTCGGAGGGGACAGATACCAAACCCTTAGACAATTTGTGATGACGCAAAGGTAACTCACAGGAAATGGTACATGTAGTGCAAAGGAGGCGTATTTTCATTTCCAGTGTTCGATATCCGGTGGCTTTAGGACTGCTTGCAATGGCCTAATTCCATCTTGGCAACTTATGTTTTGGAACAAGTTTCGCTCGCACGTGCGCCCGTACGCTCGAAAAACCGTATCTTGATGATTAATTCAGCTCTTTATGCTATACAGTGTTGTTTACACTTTGCGCGAGTGGTCGAACGTTCAGACTCTACCACTGCAGCGCTCATTGTGGTCGCTGCGTCATCGAGTACCCTTGCGTTTGTCAGTGACAGCATTACAAACGCTGTCACTGTGCAGGGTTCAAAGTGGTGTAACGATAGATACCACGAAAACAGCGCAGAACAGTCTGTGAGCGTAACAATGGTAGCATTAGCCCTTTTAAAAAGTAAGAGCGTAGACCGACTCAAAGCGCTGAAAATATACCTCATTTGCTCCAGATTGGAGGTTTGGCATTTATATATCCGCTGTCTTCAAACTCAAATTCATTTTCCGCCACACGGGGGAAGGAGAGAGAAGAAAAAGCACAAATTTATGCCCGACAGGCGGGATTCGAACATACGACCCAAGCATTGTTTGAAATTCCGCTCTAGATAACCAGCTCTGCAATCCCGGCTGTCCTTAAAAAAAAAAAAAAAAAAAAATTGCGGCGTCTTCTTGCTATTTTCTGTACCCTCTGGCTGCCCGTGGGTAAGGTTTCTCTCTGTGTTACCGCTTCTCCTTGTCTGTTTTTCATTATTAACCGCCTGGCTTGCACAGCTTGCGTTGTAGCCCGCTAAGTAACACACATCTGCACGTGGTAGGGTGCACAATTTCTAAAACGCTCTGCGTGGAATTTTTGTGTGTGTTTTTAACTCTTACGGAAGTCATACAACGGAAGCATGCATGCGCGTTGGATTTTTTTCCTTGGGCCAAGGTCTGTTGAGGAAAGTTTGGTGAGGTAATTATCTGGTACAAGGAAGGAAAATTTCACTTTTTATGTTGTATCGGCCGACGTTTTTCATCTACGATTTGTGGTACTTACCTGAGGAATATCTGAGAAAGGCGTTTGGAGTTCGAGGTATGCTTGAAGTTGAAGGTAAGCATGTAAATTAGCTCTTTTTTTTTCACGGAATCCCAAGATATGCTCACCACAGTTTCCATGGATATATATGGATGGATAGAGTGATGGATGGATGGATGGGGTCGTGGATGGATGGATGATTGATGCTTAATTAGTATATAGAGATGGATGGATGGATGGGATCATGCGTGGATTGACGGATGGGAATTCACAGAAGTAGTTGCTCTGACACAGTTACAAAGTGCTTGCATGTATGAGATCACTGGTTGCGTTCAACTTCAGCTTCACTTGGCTGGTTACTCATTGGTTAATAAGGCCCGGTGTTGTGTTGATGCATAATTATTAGTATCGTGCGGGACATATAAAATGATCTAACGAAAAGGCGAACTTTGTGTGCCGCGGAAGCGTTTTCAAACACGGGGAAACAGATACGAGGAAACTGCAACTCGAGATCACAAAAATGCGATTGTTGATTTTTAAAAACAGGGAAAAAAGTTGTTAATGAGAAGGAAAACATTGTATTACGCGCGCGCGCGCACACACACACACACACACACACACACACACACACACACACACACACACACACACACACACACACACACACACACACACACACACACACACACACGGGTAGGGTGGATGGGTGTTCGGGAGTTTAACGTCCTATCTCACCACGTAAGGGTGATATCAAAAACGGGACAACGAGAAAAAAGGCCAGCACAAATATTTGGCCCCGGGTGGGATTCGAACTCACGACCCGAGCATTGAGAGTCCGACGCTCTACCTTTCGGCCACCCCGGCTCCCCCCCCCCCCTCCCCCCCCCCCGCCACACACACACAAACACACACACCGGAATTACAAATTAAATTTTAAAGATGACATGCGTATTGTTTCAGTCGTAATGCAGTCGTCTTTTTCAGTTCGAAGTGAGCAAATGGATTTGGAGAATTTAGCTTCTTTTTTTTTTCCTCATCATGTCGATTTCATAAAAGATTTGGACAGAAAAAAAAAATGTTTCTGAAAATCAAATCCCTCCTTCAGATTTTGAAGCTGGCGCTCGGAAACCTTCGGATTGACTGACACCAGCTCAGTTTCAAAGTGCCTCTCCATTTTCCGGTTCGATGCTGAAATTTCACGGTGTAGGGAGAACCGGCCGAGTTATTGCGGGGCTGTCCATGTGCAGCAGTTGGGAAGAAAAAGGAGAGACCCAAAGAATCGATTTTTATTTTATTTTTTTTTTTTGGGGGGGGGGGGGGGAGGGGGGAGGATGTCCCATGTTTATGGCGTCTTTTTCGTGCGAGCAAGCACAGTTGGGTCACAGGGGGTTTAGAGTCTTACTGTTTTGCACGCGTGAGGCCAAAGGGCTTTTTTATGTTCCCAGCTAAACTATTCTGGAGGGAATATTGTTTTGTGGTATGCGTGTGGTCGAGTTATTCAGGCTCGAGACTACTGCAGCGAAGATATTTAGTTTCTGATATGGATGGCAGAGGTGACGCTCAGTTAGTGTAGTACACACTGTTCGTACCAACGCAGACACGCTCAATTTTAGTACAGCTCGCCTGCTTTTTTTGTTGTTGTTGTTGTTGTTGTTTTTAAACATCAGTTGTAGGCCCGCTACCAGCCACAAAAACTGAAATGTTTCTTGTTTCTGTGTTTTTTGTTGTTGTTTTTTGGGTTTTTTGTTTTTTTTTTTAACTTGGCTGAGCGTACCTTCTTCATTGGTTCTGAATACAATACAATGTGTCTACTGCTGATGGACATTTGGCACCCCCCATTCCACCACCACCCCCCCCCCCTCCCCAGAAAAATTTTTAAAAAAGCAAAATACACACGTACATACATAAATGCATTTGTGCCTAAATTCATGCATAATTTGGAACCGGCATGCATACGTGTCAAATGTTTACACGTACAGAGATTATACAATGTCCTATATACAGCTGTCCTGTTACAGTTCACACCAGTATGAAACCCTGGTGCTTGAACTCAGAAACAGTGTAAGTATTGTAGAGAACACTAGGACATACCCCATTTACGCTGCGCACTTTTCGTGTGCACGAGTGGACTGGCTTATTCAACAACCAATGGTTCGTCTCCTACTACCGTTCGATGCCCGCTAAGTACTATAGGCACGCCGACCCGAACGTCATACGTCATTAGTCACTGGCTATTCGCACGGCTCTAACTTCTTGTTGCTCAACAGGTCCCGTGCCTCGACTTCCTAGGGATGCGATATCGATTTTCGGTGAATACCGCGACCGACTCCGTGTCATGTTCTATTCAGTGTGACGACTTCTTAAACGCGCATGTTCCGAGGTTACTAGACTAAACAGGAGTCACTTTTTCAGCCGGCTTGGGAATTTTCAGTCATTTGGCAATTTTCAGCCAAACTCCCTACACTTTCAGCCAAAGAAAGATTTGAAGTTGACTACTTCTTAAACGCGCATTTTGCGAGGTTAGGAGTCACATTTTCAGCAGGCTTTGGGAATTTTCAGTCATTTGGCAATTTTCAGCCAAACATCCTACCCTTTCAGCTAAAGAAAATGTTAAAGTTTCAGCCGGATAAAATGGAAGGGGTGGGAGGACGGGGGCAGGGCTGGGAGTTGCACACACAGTCGGCACGTAATGCCATACGGGACAGTCGGACTTCAGTGTTGAAGACTTGTATACCAAGGCAGTATTGTTTTAAACTGTACACGTCTTGTTAATTATTGTACTTTTGGGTGCCAGGAAACGTTACTAAGTGCCTTTGGATTGCTAAAATATGTTTCTTGGGGGGTGGGGGGGGGGGGGTCAGTCTCTTCTTTCTTTCAGCTGTTCCTCAGCCTAGGAACGCCTATCATAATATACAACAATTCTAAGCGCTAAGAACAGACAATATGTGAAACAAACAAACAAAACAACAACAACAACAACAACACAAAAACACACAATGAAAATGGAAGGTGGATAAATTGCACAAAAATCTAAACATACAAAACATGATGTTCGGAAGTTATGCCTTTAACAGAACGCAAGCGGCACCGTCGTACAAGCTGCTTGTCTTGTCAGAATTCCTACACTCTAGGTAATGGTATAGGTTTTGCAGACGGCAATTGGCATCAAACCTGACGCGTGTTTCCTGGCAAAGGAGACAGCAGGCCCCCCGTCTTGCATTTGAAAAGGATGGCTCTGATGTCTGGGTTTTCTTTTATGATGACGGTGTCACTTTCCTAGCTGTCGCTACTTCCTGTGATGTTTTGTTGGAATGGGTCAATCGGTGCG
Source organism: Batillaria attramentaria (assembly GCA_018292915.2). Taxonomy (NCBI): domain Eukaryota; kingdom Metazoa; phylum Mollusca; class Gastropoda; family Batillariidae; genus Batillaria; species Batillaria attramentaria. Next base: position 372,886 of record JACVVK020000329.1, on the reverse strand, counting down.
CCGGTTTTTTTGAGTGGAGACTTGTGCCAAAGTTATTGTCACAGTAAGCGTGTGTGTGTGTGTGTGTGTGTGTGTGTGTGTGTGTGTGTGTGTGTGTGTGTGTGTGTGTGTGTCTGGGGGGGGGGGGGTCCATCGCATCGGGGTGTGTGTGTGTTTGTGTGGGAGTCTGGACTTGACGATTGCAGTGGTGTTTTTTGTTTTGTTTTCTCTTCTTTTTTCGTGCTGCCGGGTTGAGTGTTTTGTCATTGTTTGTGGTTCTTCTTTCTTTCTTTCTTTGAATATTTGTTTTGGTTTAACGGTCCACTTACTATTTATCAACGCTCCAGAGTGTTTACAGTAGTTCTTCATCTTCTCTGTTAGAGGGTTTTAGCTCTGTGGTCTTCGGGGATTTCTCTATTGCCTATCAGTCATCGGATTTTACTTCAGGCATTTCCCTGTGCCCAGGCATTTCCCTGTGCCCAGGCATTACTTCAGGCATTTCCCTGTGCCCAGGCATTACTTCAGGCATTTCCCTGTGCCCAGGCATTACTTCAGGCATTTCCCTGTGCCCAGGTATTACTTCAGGCATTTCCCTGTGCCCAGGTATTACTTCAGGCATTTCCCTGTGCCCAGGCATTACTTCAGGCATTTCCCTGTGCCCAGGCATTACTTCAGGCATTTCTCTGTGCCCAGGCATGACTTCGGACATTTCTCTGTGCCCAGGCATGACTTCGGACATTTCCCTGTGCCCAGGCATTACCTCAGGCATTTCCCTGTGCCCAGGCATTACTTCAGGCATTTCCCTGTGCCCAGGCATTACCTCAGGCATTTCTCTGTGCCCAGGCGTTACTTCAGGCATTTCCCTGTGCCCAGGCATTACTTCAAGCATTTCTCTGTGCCCAGGCATCACTTCAAGCATTTCTCTGTGCCCAGGCATCACTTCGGGCATTTCCCTGTGCCCAGGCATTTCCCTGTGCCCAGGTATTTCCCAGTGCCCAGGCATGACTTCAGGCATTTACTTCAGGCATTTCGTACTCTCTGCGTATCATGCTCGCTGTGCCCTCTAATTTGTGGCGCGCTCAGATTTTCATGGCTGCGCGAAAACTTTACACAGAATTAATGACCTCAATCTGTCGATACACTGACACACACATTTTTTTTCTTTTCTTTTCTCTTTAATTTCACGCGAAACGAGGAGCCATTAAAAGCCTACAGCGTCGGCGTTTATTGGATCAGTGTTCGAGGCCTATGCTTTCAATTCATCTCTTCCGGACGGCTTTGGTGTCAAACTGTTAGGCGCTGAAGCTTCTAATAACTGGTTTGCTGGGGCAAAATTTTCATGGCCGTAAGGGGAAGCTTGGTTTGGCACTTACAAGGGAGGAACTGTTTCGATGCGTTGGTATGAGTTGATGGTGGAGGAGAGTTTATAGTGCAAAATGCGTTTCCTAACGCTACTGAATTGACAGGAAGTGTGATGCTTATAGAACGCCGCAGCCGTTCAGCTTTCTTGCGGTTTGTTTGTTTGTTTGTTTTTAATTTGTGTTTAGTTTGTTTATTTGGTTTTTTAAAAAAAATAGTTTATTGTTTTGTCTTGTTTATTTTCCTTTTTTTTTTGGGGGGGGGGGCGTCTTTACTTATGTACATGTATTGTTACAGCTGCCCAGCTGAGGCGGACAGGAACCAGGGGAAGTAACTGCACCGAACGCGACACTAGTGATGTGGCTTGCAGCAGCTGTTGGTTTCTTCATTTTATTTTTTTTTAATTTAAAATTTTTCAGCCGTAGCATGGGAGATAAACCCGCAAATAAACAAGTCTGGGGCCGATGAGAGGAAAAGTGTTTTTTTTTTTTTTTTAATTAATATGTACAGATTAAATTAGACAGATCAGAATCATTTGATCGATGCAAAGTCCCGCTATGCGTAACCCTCAAAACACGTTTTCAGCCCGTTTGTCACAGTGTGATACAGACCTCTTATTCATGCATCGCCCAGATACTGTTTTTTTTTTTTGGAGGTGGCACTGGACAGACTCGGGAGCAGGCCAACGGGGAGTGGAAATTGATGGAGTAAATCTCCTTGCCCCGGCCGGATCTTAAAGCCGCTGTGCCGTCGCTCCAGGGTCGAAACGTAATAGCAGCACTTTGCAAGTTTTCCTGTTTTTTTGTGGATGCAGAATCTCATGGCCGAAATCCCCCGGGGAGAGGGGGGGGGGGGGAGAGAGAGAGTGCACCTGATACACACACTTACCTACCTCCTCAGGAGGAGGTAGGAATATGGGCAAAAGGTGGTTCCTTGGGGGGGGGGGGGGGGGGGGGCTGTTCCTACATGGGCGAAATTATCGATGCAACTGGCCCCGTGTGTTAGCCGTCGGACAGTTTTCAGGGTGGGTTTAAACGCCATTGGTTTGTGATACGCTGTGCGATGAAAACGTAGGTGAAAACACTCACACTAGCTTGCTATTTAGGCTTGTGTCTGACAAAGTGTAAGATTGTCCGGCATTTTGCATCTACTACACTTCAACAGATTGACGCACCTACATTTGACGCAGGTAAATCTTGCCCGTTTTATCGCGTACAGGGCCAGATTCGAAAAAGAGTCAAAAACGTGGGATACTCGTGCGCGGTACACAGCTGAGCCACCGCTGGTTTCCTCCCACCGTGAACGAAGGGTGGCGGTAAAGAACCCGGCTGCTCACAACACCAAGAATTAACTCTAGGGTTGCAGAGCTCACAGTCGGGAGGAACCTCCAGCTATCGACCTACAACATGATGGAGTACAACAGAATCACCCCCCCCCCCCCCCCGCCCCCCCCTCCTCCACCCCCAATCCTTCTCGTTCCTCCTCTCCTCCTTCATTCCCCCTTCCTGTACCATGCCCCTCCGATCCGTAGGGATCCAGTTGCAGACGGCCGGAGCCAGCGGCGGACAATAATCAATCGCCTGTGGACGGCTGGACGGCTGATGGACTGACGAGCCCCCAAGTCTCACGTTACGGGAAATGGTCCGTTGCCGTCACCTCTGGTTTACAAAGTCAATGAGTGTGTCGAGAGCACACGTTTAGGGCCCACAGTTTGTAGAGTAACTGACGTGGGGTGTGGGTCTTTTGGGGTTTATGAGGGCTCAGAAGCTATCAGTACACCCCCCCCCCCCATTCCCTCTCAACTGTTCAATTGCAGAGGGTCACTTTAAGGTCACTTGAATTCTTATTGACTCATGTAGGGAACTATCAGAAGTTTTGAAAAGCCTGCATCGGTTTTAGAATTCTTGCTTTGAGACAACAGTTTGATGCTTCCTCTGGAATAGAGGCCTCAGAAGCTATCCATACACCCCCTCCCTCCCTCCTCCCCTACCCCATCCCCTCTCAACTGTTCAATTGCAGAGGGTCACTTTAAGGTCACTTGAATTCTGATTGACTCTTGTTGGGAACTACCAGAAGGTTTGAAAAGCCTGCATCGGTTTTAGAATTCTTGCTTTGAGGGTGTGTGTGGGGAGGGGGGGGTGTTTGGGGGTTTAACGTCCTTTTCCACCACATAGGGTGATATCAAAGACGGAGCAACGATGAAAAAGCCAGCACAAATCTTTGGCCCCAGCCGGGATCGAACTCACGACCCGAGCATTAGAAGCCCAACGTTCTACCATTCGACCACCCCGGCTCCCCTCTTGCTTTGAGACAATGCTCTTTCAAGATTAAAGGCCTGAGAAGCTATCAATACCCCCCCCCCCACCCCCCACCCCTCAGGTTTTCAACTGCAGAGGGTCACTTCAAGGTCACTTCAATTCTTAACGACTCTTGTTGGGAACTAAGTTTGGAAAGCTTGCGTCGGTTTTAGAAGTCTTGCTTTGAGGCAGCTGTTTGATGGTCCCTTTAAGGAATAGAGTTTCCTGCGTCACCGTATATTGTATGTTTTTTCCTTGTAAAGAGCTAGGAACGTTTTGTCTGTGTGAGGCAAGAAAGTACGTACGTAACATTAACGCGCTTTAGGGTGGCATTTTATGAAGTTTAAAGAAAAACCTGTGAAATTCGTTTCGTGTCGTGTACGCTGTTTGCCGGGGCTGAAACTGTCATGATTGTTTGTGATCTAGTGACAAAGAAAGTAATCATGATCATCATGGTATCAGTCTGACTGTTATAAGTGATCAGTTTATTCGATCCGCAAAAAGATAACGAAGAGAAACGAACCGAGGACGAAGTCAAATTTGCTGGTGTTTCTAAAGTCCACTGTTAGTTCTTCCAATGAAGCGGTCATTTGGCGGGAAGGCGACCGGCCTTTTGTGGTCTTTTGTGGTCCCTGGCCAAAGTAGTGGCCGCGAGGAGGCCGAATGTAATTTGAGCCTGAAGCGGCATCCGCAAATTTGGGGTCGGGGCTGTGAAGCAGGAGTTTAAGCCTACGGCAGACGCTACCAGCCTGCGGAGCCTTCGCACGCTAACCGAACGGCTTTTCTGTTCACACGCGAGGAGTGTGCAGTGAGCGGAACGCCCTATCGGCCTGGCGCTGGACAGTACACAACGAGCGATAGCGCGCGGTCAGCGGCGATTGACTAGCGTGGCGAGGAAACAATAGGACCGTGTTCTACTCATTTGCGAATCGAGTCGACAGCGGGGCTCTTCAGAGCCCCTGGTGAGCCGATCTCATTGGCTGGGAGTCCATTTTACCGCTGGTATCGCCACGTCGGACCGAACCTTTAGGTGAGTCTGGAACGCCTTTGGGGGGAAGTTTGTCAGTCTGGCACGCACGATCACCAGGAAGAGCTGACGGCGGCATTGAGTCTTAGCCACGAAAAGTCACGCAGAATCGTTTAAGCTGCAATTAAAGTCTGCCAGCCTCGGATTGCTCCTTCTTCAATCGCCGTCTTCCTGGTCGAGTTTCGCCACAAATTGCCTCCACTACCACCCACACTCCCTCCTTTTCTGTCACGTTTCTGAGACACAGTCGTTATAAAGGATTGCATCCTTTTCTGAGATATGTGGGGGGGTTTTTTGGGTTTTTTTTTTTTCCTTCCTTGTGGGTTTACTTTATGTGGCGGGAAAAAAATGTCACCAGCGAGGCTATTTTACTCCCCTTGGAACTCGGCTGACACAGAGTCGTGTCCCCTGGAGGGGTCGTTTTCTGGTGCGCGACCCGGCTGCGTCTAATTAGCGTGGTGCCCGCACGGTCGTTATCGGGGTTACAGTCAAATTAGCATCATGGGCTTACAGCTCGATGCCTATAGTGTGTCTCCGCAGCCAGATAGGTATACACTCTACACGGGATGTACACAAAATGGAGGAAAGTGTTTCTGGTGTTGCTTCACCTCGTGTATTTTGACGATGGCTGGTCTAACGCAAAGCCCTAATATCATGTTTAACTCTTGAAAGCCCACGCAAACATCGCAGTTTTACTTGACCTTTAGATCACCAGGAACTACTT
>JACVVK020000329.1:300000-362500 GCA_018292915.2 Batillaria attramentaria | reverse complement strand
CACGACCAGAAATAACACAGGTACAAACAGCAACAAAACTGGGGTGGGTGGGTGTTTGGGGGTTTAACGTCCTTTTCCACCACATAGGGTGATATCAAAGACTCAAAGACGGGGCAACGATGAAAAAGCCAGCACAAATATTTGGCCCCAGCCGGGATCGAACTCACGACCCGGGCATTAGAAGTCCAACGCGCGACCATTCGACCACCCCGGCTCCCCCCGTTCACCAGGACTTAATACACGAACTTAAACAGAATTCGAAAACTTGTTTGTTGTTGTTGTTGTTTTGCGATTGTTTCATTTTAGCGTGGCTTAGAACACTGTCTTCACAACTTGTAACATACAAGATTATTTATGCATGAGTTTGATTGTTGCTGGCCTCTGCTTACGTCAGTGGGACCTGCACTAGAGGAAAAAAATTGGAATTTAGCAAAAATACATCGATCTTGTTGGAAACAGGCTTTGTCCTCCGTACTCATTAGGCAAACGCGGACGCTGGGGGTTGCGCGCGGGCAGATGCATCGTTCATTTTGTGTCTTGACGAACATGTACCGGTTATAGGACATGACTGTGCACGTAGAGCATTTTCCGGCAGCGTACAGCAAGGACATGTGGTATGTCGTGTGTGTGTGTGTGTGTGTGTGTGTGTGTGTGTGTGTGTGTGTGTGTGTGTGTGTGTGGTATTTTTGCACTTTTTATATCTCAGTGTTATTGATCAGTACACAGAATTTTTATTCATTGAAGAGAAAGTCGCGTGGTTGTGCGTGCGTGCGTGTGTGCGTGTGTGTGTGTGTGTGTGTGTGTGTGTGTGTGTGTGTGTGTGTGTGTGTGTGTGTGTGTGTGTGTGTGTGTGTGTGTGTGAGAGAGAGAGAGAGAGATTAGTCATTGTCCATTTCTTTCTTATGCCGCATCGTTGTCGGGACGGCCCAACCTCTCCTTATCCGGTATGTCTCATCCTTGACATTATGTACCACACACACACACACACACACACACACACACACACACACACACACACACAACTCCCTCATCTAACCGAGCCGTCCCGTCCCATCCTATCCCCCATCTCTGCTCTGTCTCCTCACGCGTTCAAGGATGTGTCCGCCCGCTTACGTTATCACCCGCGGTTTATTGTTTCTCGTGGCGAAATTACTTTGCTGTTAGTTCGGTTGACCTTTTGATTGTTCTCGCAGCAGATTCGTACTCGGAGAATTACAGGGGTGGTCAGCCAAGACGGCGATATGTTTTGTTCTTCTCCCACTGCCGCTACTACGTCGATCCAAAACCTTTCAGCACGATTCCCTCTTAGGTACAGCTTTGTGTTTGAAAATACGAGCATGCACTTTGTAATGCTCAGTATAGTTCGCACCCATGGGCCGTCAGTATTGGGCGAACTACATACCAACACAGCCGCGTTCATTTAGTCTAGTTCGTCTGCTTAGTTCGGTTTAGGTTTAGGGTTGGGGTTAGGGTTGGGTTACCTCGTGTTACCTGGTGCAATCGCTCTGTCGTTATATCGCATTTACAGGAGGTGCAAATGACCACGGGGCGAACGATACCAAGGCAGTCCTGTGTAATGTGTTGACCGGTGAAAGTTGTTTCCAAAGTTGTTGGTAAAACAGCCTCACTCTTTCACACCACGAACCGAAATCCAGGACGTTTTTTCCGGTGCTACTGTACTTGGATTTGAAAATGGACAAACGCCAGTGCTACTCAGTCTAGAGTTCAGCCCGAAGAATCACATGCTCTGTGGTGCATAGTCAGGAACAGCACGCAGTCTCCTCAGATGTTAGGAGACTGTTCGGGATGAAGCATCAGGCGCGTTGAGTTTTATTTAAAGAAATGCGCCCTACAAATACCATTTATTATTATTATTATTTATGAGTTGCACAGCTGCCGCCTAAACTGAGAGCAATCGTCGTCGATTTTTTTTTTAATTTTTTTTTAATCGGAGAAGCACCTGAACAAACGACCGCCGTTTTGTTTAACGCCCGTCTAGGAGAAAATGGTGGTGTGACGTGGGAGAGAAGAAAATGTCTTTCTGGATCTGAGGGAAAGGTTTAGAGGGTTTGTGCAGACCCATCACTGTGTCAGCCAGCTAAGCGTGTGCGGTTTATTTATCGTCACCCCCATTTGGCGAAATCGGCTGGAGATCTTCAGGCCAAGTCGTCTTTGATGGGCTCAGACGATCTTTGCACGTGAGAGGGGTATGTAGGAGTGTGTGTGTGTGTGTGTGTGTGTGTGTGTGTGTGTGTGTGTGTGTGTGTGTGTGTGTGTGTGTGTGTGGAGCGATTTGTGGTGGTGGATCCCCCCCCCCTCTCTCTGTCTGTCTGTCTCTCTTTCTCTCTCTCTCTCTCGCTCTGTCTTTCTGTGCGCACGCACACTGACACACACACACACGCACGCACGCACGCACACACACACACACACACACACACACACACACACACACACACACACACACACACACACACACACACACTGTCTCTTCAAGGTTTTTTTTTTTTAGGACTGCTTGAAACATTGCTTGTAACGCAGTAAAGCCGATGACTATAACTGTTGTAAGCATCATCGAATAAACATGTCATCTGTCTGTCTGTCTGTCTGTCTGTCTGTCTGTCTGTCTCTCTCTCTCTCTCTCTCTCTCTCTCTCTCTCTCTCTCTCTCACACACACACACACACACACACACACACACACACAGAGCGAAAGAGCCTTCACTTAAAATCTATTCCTTCAGTTGTAGTGTGAAAGTCATGTAATATGCATGGGTGACTGTTTTTTTTAAACTTAAAAGTACATGCGTCCCAGGTTCCCTCACAGCATGACGCGTGCTAAAACTTGGATTATATCTTACGATCTCGTGGTTGTTGGAGGGTTGGGGCAGAGCCGGGGAACCACCAAAAAAAGAAAAGTGCCAGTGATAGAGGGAGAGAGCTCGCACCGATCACCCGTACTGACGCTGATTTCCACTGACATCTGATTTAGCCGGCTGGCCGGATTTAGCCAGGGGATGAGTCAGGATCGAACGTCAGAGGCGTCGCTAATCAAGCCAATCACTGCAGGGGGCCGTCAAAACTTGCATCTGTTGCTTGTTTTCTCATCACTAGCTTTTCCCGCACTCCATTAGCTAACAGTTACGCGATGGGTAAGCGTCACGGCGACGTGGACTCTGCACGTGGTGATACCTGATTTGATTTTATTGGTTATTTTGTTTGTTTGTTTGTTTGTTCGTTTGTTTTGAAATCAGTAAGAGGGTCCAAATGGGACCGTTTTGGAAGATTTTCTTTTTGTGTTTCCTTTCCCCCCCCCCCCCCCCTTCCATCATCATTCTCCCTTTGTTGTAATATTTATTTATTATTATTTTTGTTTATGCTTTTTTCCTTTTTTTTAAACAAATATTGCCAGCTATTTTTAGTTTATTTATTTTTTATGAACCTGTTTAGATCGTAGCACGCATAGGTTGACAAAGTTGCTTTGGCGTTGTTCGTTCGTTTCTGGTTTGTCGTTTGTTTTTCACACTACACTAAGTACAAAGCACGGAGCGCACTCCTTGCACAAAGCTCCCTCAGTGTTATGTTGAACGTTATGGTCAGGGTTATTTCATTCATTCCGTACCGCACACGAGTATTCCACGTTTTGGACTCTTTTTTCGGTTTTGGCCCTGTGTGCGGAAATCAGCCAAGATTAACAGTTCTTTGACGGCTCTTACTGCAGGAAACGCGAGTATAATCAAAGTGCAGCACTCCCACAAAGCCAAGTTTAAATCCATGCAGACATACATTAATTACGATTTTTTTTTTTAAGTGAGGCCACTGGTGCACAAGCCCGAACTTACTTGTAGGAATTGAGTTCAGCCGACGAGAGGATGTAGCCAGCTTCATGAAACATACATTCTTACACCACGTATGCCATCATACTCGCAGTGGTAGCTTGCAAGGACTTCTTCGTCAGCAAACGTTTTGTTTTCGAAGGAGACAAAATGATTTTGTTTAAAACAATTCAGACAGCCGTAGTTTTACATTGCAGTTTTGACTTCACCTGCTTGATGGAGGATTTGGGGAAGATTATTGAGAAATGTGCTCATGGAAAAAAAATAATGTATCATCTTTTAATTCAAAATATCTCAAAATCGGTAAGAGGTAGGAAAAGACTTTTGGAAGCAAAAATGAAGTGCACTCCATTGTCAAGAAAATGCACAATATATATTCTAGGTTTGTTGGTTTACTCACAATTTGACTGCAAAGACGCATGGTGTGGTTTTGGAGTTTTCAGCTTGCGTGGCGTGTTCGTGGCAGCGCTGAAAATGCACTGCCTTTACTCGTAAAATATTTCATCGACGAGTAAAGTGTAACACCCGTTTGTCCAGCCGCCGTGACTTTTGCCCACCATGTAGCAAGAGCCTGGCGGCAAAACAACTTGTATTCTTTGAAGCAGCAGGTGGAGGGTGTGTTATCTGCTGTGCTACTTTCACGGTATTGGTTGGGGAATGAGCCAGGAGGGTGTAACATGGCGTATACATGTGTGTTGAGTCTTATGTTGCTGTATAGTTTCCCCTATTGTTTATGGGTTCGTTTGTTTGTCTTCTTCTTCTTCTTGGCGGTCGCTGGGGTCACTCTGGCAGGCCGGTTGTCACGATGAAGTGGGCCGTTTTCTGAAGTTCCTGCCGTCTGCCGTACATCTTGGAGTGCAGTCTGGTCTCTTCTGGCCACACTGCTGTACGCAGCTCCTGGAGCTTGGGGCACTGCTGGAGGACATGCTCTGCCTTTTGCTCGCCGGTGCCGCAACTGCACTCTGCAGATCCCACTGTTTGTTTGGTTTGTTTGGTTGTAGTTTTTGTTTTTGTTTTTGTTTTTCTATCGAGGGCAGGGTACTTTGTCACTTTGAAGGCATCCACACTAGACTTTAGGTAGTACCTGCGAAATACAAGACTCGAAAATGAGTGAGTGTGCGTGATTCACGCGAACGTTCAGTTCGTGGCGCTTCTGAGCTGACGTAAGATGCATCTCTTTCTCTGAGGAGAATCCGCAGCAGACTGTGTAGTTCCTGTCAAGGTTACTGTAAGACCAGTGGATCAATATTTCAGGCAGTTTGGGGTTTAAGAATCCGATCAGCTCAGGTTCCTCTGAATCAGTGTGCATGAATGAGCGCCTGCTTCTCTTACGCGATTTTAAAAAAAATAAAATTTTAAGCTGTAATTGGAATAAAGATTTTCTTGATCTGGTCAGACCACTAGCTTGCAGGAAGGTATCCCGGCAAGATGGACTGTACTGCTGGTCTCCGTTACAGGAAAGGTTCTTTAAGAAGCTGTAATTAAAATGGAGATTTTTTGTGGTCAGGCGACTAGCTAGCTTAGCAGGAAGGTGTAATTGAAAGACAGATTTTTTTTTCTTCTGATCTCTGTGACCAAAATCTGGGCGAGAGAACGAAATAACAATTTCCTGCCCTGACACTCTTAGACGTTAAGATCAAGGTGCGTGATGTAGGGAGAAAGGCTAGGAAGTCAGTACGAGACTACCTTGACTAAGCTGAGACTAAAATTGTAACGATTAGTACGAGGTGCATACTTAAGCGGAGACCAAGGCGAGTTAACGACTATTTAGGGAACTAAAAGGTAAAGGGTGGGGTGGATGTTTGGGGAGGGGGGAGGGGGTAACGTCCTTTTCCACCACATACGGGTGATATCAAAGACGGGGCAACGATGAAAAAGCCAGTACAAATATTTGGCCCCAGCCGGGATACGAACTCACGCTCTACCAGTCGGCCACCCCGGCTCCCCCTAAACAGTAGAAACCTCTGTGTTCGTAACGCCGCTGAGATGTAAAACTGTCGCTTTCAAAGCTGTAAAGCCGGCTCTTAACTGGACACTGCGGAGCGCCACAATGCTGTCCACAGTTGTGACACAGTTGTGATTTGGGGGGTTTCCGCCGCTGTGGCGTCATCACAGCAACCCGGATTTCAAATAGCCACAGCTGTGACTGTGGTTTCCACAACAGATTCTGATTGGCTGTACTACGTCACTCGGCGCGCAAACATAGTGCATCTTCAATCGGTTTGTCACCGAGCGCAGCTGTGTTTAGTTTTGTAGTGTAGTAGACACACCGAGCGCAACGACTGTGATGTGGACATGTGTGTTTCGCGCGCTGTGCCCAGTTAAGAGCAGGCTTTACGAAGCTTCTGAAGACGTTGATGTGCCCTCTCTTGAACGTCGAGTTCTCCTCTGACTTCCGAGGGAGAGGTCCTTTACCCCAGTGAAGTCAGGCCCGTTGGCGTCCGCATGCTGAACCCCGCGGTAAAAGGCCAAGCGTGCGATCCCACATCGTCTAACCGCCAGTGACAAAACTCCCTCATTCTGCGCTGCAATGCCGGTTACTGTTCTCCCGCCCCGCAACTCCTCTGCGGACGCTCGACCCCAATCCGTTGCTCGCATAGCTTGGTGACCTCTCAACCCCGTCTGTCCAATGCCTTACCACCACCACAACCAATCGGATCACGCACTTGTCCAGTTCGAGCGGAACGCCCTCAGAAAGTTGCAATACGATTGGTCTAGCGCGCAAAGTCACGCATGCTCGGTGACCTCTCAAGCCCGACGTGATAACCCCAGCAGTCAGATCACTCAACTGCTGTGCTGGAATGGAACGCCTCAGAGAGCAGCTATACCAGCGAAACGCCTTTGATTATTAAAGTCCAGCAAGAAAACTTCGCTGAGGGAGTTCTGCGCTGGGTTGAGGGTCGGCTGTCGTCTGCAGGGTCAATGTTTTGAACGGGAGGGTGGTGACCGGCTGTGCAGGGCAGAATGTAAACCTCTTGGCCTCGTCAGCATGAATAAAGGCGTCAGGCAGGCTGCAATCAACCATTGTGCATTAACTTCAACAGCAGCAAAGAGACTCTTGTCGGTGACGTCTGCGGGGGGAGGGGGGGGGGGCAGGGAGGGCCGGAGCGGGGGCATGAGACTGTGAGTGGATGCTTGGTCAGCCGAAGGGTGTGTTTCGCGGTTGTTGCCACAGTTTGTTGGTAAGTGGAAGATCAGTCAGTAAATAATTCAAACTTTATTAACGAATATACGAGGTCTTGGGTGATATCTTCCTTGCAGGCGGTGGGCAGTGGCAGCATCTCTCACCCACCCACCCACCCCCTCCTCCCCCTCCCTCCCTCTCTCTCTCTCTCTCTCTCTCTCTCTCTCCTCTCTCTCTCTCTCTCTCTCTCTCTCTCTCTCTCTCTAGGAAGGGCTCAGTGTAGGGAAGTTGGGATCGAGGCCGGTCAAAATCCCATGGGCCACGATTCGGCATGGCTTTCAACCTTTGAGGTCCACTAAAAGACATGTTGGCAGCTTGGCAGTCTCATTTGTCAGTGTGACTTTGGCCTAAGCCCTTTTGCCTACGGCGAGCGTGAAGGTGCTGCAAGTGATGTGGCAGGAGAAAGGGGGGGGGGGGGGGGGGGTAGGGGTGTGTGGGCGAGGGGGGGTGGTGGTGTTGGAAGAAAACAGAATGGACGGCGGCAACAGTTATGGACAGGGAAGGGGGTGGGTGTTTGGGGGTTTAACGTCCTTTTCCACCACATAGGGTGATAAAGACGGGGCAACGACGAAAAAGCCAGCACAAATATTTGGCCCCAGCCGGGATCGAACTCACGACCCGAGCATTAGAAATCCAACGCTCTACCATTCGACCACCACGGCTCCCCAGTTATGGACACAGACACACACACACACACACACACACACACACACACACACACACACACACGCACGCACGCACGCACACACACACACACACACACACAAATCAGTCGTGCACATATCATGCTACTAATGATTATTGCAAACCCAGAGAGAGAGAGAGAGAGAACGGAACGAACGAACTTGATAGTACAGCACAGAGAGAGAGAGAGAGAGAGAGAGAGAAACGAGAGAGAGAGAGAGAACGGACGAACGAACGAACGAACTTTATAGTACAGCACAGTGAGAGAGAGAGAGAGAGAGAGAGAGAGAGAGAGAGAGAGAGAGACTGGCCGAGTGGAAATTGATTGAAACCAATTTCTCCCCGCGACAGGCCCTGGCCGTTTAAAACGCCTCACGCAGCAGACTCCGTCATTGCAGGCACACAAGCGCCACTACTCCTCCTCTCCTCCCATGCACTACCGCCAGCCTCCCCGCTTTTTACGCTTGCTTACCACCACCCCAAGCCTTGGTTGCAGCTGTCGTAGTTTGGTGGTAGTGGCGGTGTTGGTGGTGGGGTGTGTGGTGGTAGCTGCGTTCTGTGATGGCCGTGTCGCTGTTGTGTGTTTCTGGCGTCGTCTTAGGCCGATGCGCTGGCAGGCTAGCTGTTAATTAGGGGAGCGGATGTGTCTTGGAGCAGGCATCAGTTGTAATGTACGTCGATGTTCGAGAGTACGGCATGCGCGCGAATGTTGGTTGTATTTCTGAAACGTGTGCGAACGTCACTGAGGGGTTTTATAGAGTAAGGTCGCAAACAGACAAACTGAAGAGAGAGAGAGAGAGAGACAGAGGAACAGCTCTTCCTCTGTTGCTTGTGTTCAGAATATGACAGCTAACGTGTGATTAGACTTGTGCAGTTACGGACTTGCCCCGAAAATCCGCCTCAGCTGTGACGTCGTCAAGTTAGCGCACAGTCCATGTCCCTCTGTGCACCAGAGAGCACGTGATTTCTCGGCATAGCCCCAGGACTGTGTGGGGACTGGGGACAGATATTTCATACAGTGTACCGCATGTCCAAGCGATGTAGCAATACTGCAGTTCAACATAAACGGATTCTGACTGTGTCAGCAGCGCACAGTATAACTGTTCTCTTGTCTCAGGAACTTGGGAACTCAGTTGTCTTGTTCGCAGGGCTCTTTTTTCTGTGATCCATACCCGCGTATTTACAACTGCGGATGTGTAGTGATGGCCCATGTATGAACTTAGAGGTCGGAAGAGTTCGCCGCATACAAGTATCGGGCTGTGTATTGATCTGAACTTCTCATGCCTCTTACGAGCGCGCAAGATGTCAGTGTGCGTGTGATTGTGTTTTAAATAACCGACAGCTTTGTATGAGCAGTCTGCATATTGTCGACTGTTCGGTGGCTGTGACGGACATAAACTGGCGGTTACCTGCCACACGGAAAGACAGAATGGTTCACGGAAAAAACGACGTGCACTTGTGTCGTGTTGACAAGCTTGGCGTTATGAGTTGAAGCATGTTTCTGTCGCGTGGTAAGTGACAGACGCTCGTAGAATACCCGCGATCATAATCAGTACTGCTCGATTTCGCAGAGAGGCAGTGCGCATCCTGTGAAAAGGGACCACGTGTCGATCGAGGCTGGGTCACACACCTGTTGATCTCTATAGACAGAGCAGCGGTCTAAATTCGTGTCAGTGCGCATGTCGCTTCCGTCACAGGGGACCAGCTGTGTTCTGTTGCACACCTGTTGACGACTTGACCTGCATTTCTGTGAAAGGACGGAATAGAGAGAACGTGGTAAGGGCTACCGGACTTGCAGTTCACGTGCTGTGACCGAAGGGAATAGAGAGAACCTGGTAAGAGCGACCACCCCGTTGTCAGTGTCTGTCTGTCTGTCTGTCTGTCTGTCTCTCTCTCTCTCTCTCTCTCATTTCTCAGCTGCGTGCTGTGAAGGGAATAGAGAGAACCTGGTAAGAGCGACCACCCCGTTGTCAGCATCTCATTTTCTTTCTCTCTCTCTCTTTCTGATTTCCGTCTCTGATTTCTCAGCTGTCGGCATGTCTGGTGCAGCCTTCTTCATTTAAGTGTTATATGTCCACCAGCCACCCCCCGCCCTACCCCCACCCCCTTTTCAGTAGGTTCTACCTATGTCACTGAGTAAACTACGTCGAATTGGGTCTGTACCCTATCATGGAGCGTGGTGGTGGGTAAATTAGCCGGGGTTTAGCCGCCACAAGTAGTGACTGGAGACGGCCCTGATGGAAGGGTTATTGGGGATTGGGGGGGGGGGGACAGCTATCCTAATGGAACAGGCGAACAGTCCAGCTGAACACGATTCAGTCCAGGCAGACTGGGGAACCTCCGATTTGATGTATCCGCGACTGTGACGGACGTGTTAGTAGACCATAATTGTTAATAATAATCATAATAATAATACATGGTTTTTATAGAGCGCTACTCTCCAATATTCCAACGACTCGCTGCGCTTCAAGCACACTCACACTCACACACACACACACACACACACCACACACAACACACACACACACACACACACACACAGAGTTTACATCCCCTCTTACATACAATTTGGCAGTGCAACGTATTCACGGTACACAGACAGACTTAACAGAGGTTTAACTCACACAGGCCTGGCGGAAGAGAAAGGTCTTCAGATGGGATTTAAACAGGGGGGGGGGGGGAGGGCAGTGAGGTCTGAAAGCGGAGTTCACTCGACTGGCAAGGAGTTCCAGACAGTCGGGAATTATATCACACGGTCGTACTTGCCGTAGTGAGAAGATGGCCGTGGGTATCTGTTTAAGGCAGATGCAGGCCTGTGCACAGGGGCCACACAGACTTCCGCCCCACTCTCGTTATCAGGCTCTTATGTTAGACTCTCTTTCCGTATGACTTTATTACTTTCCGAATAGTGACGGGAAATCAATAGTTGGTAGGTGATGACCAGGAAGCCATAGTGTGGAGTTTGGTATTAAGCTGGCGGTCTGTCCCACTGTACGACGGGAGCTTGTCAGAAACCTAATTAGGTCGTTGTCTGTCACGTGGCGTGTCTACACCTCTCTCTCTCTCTCTCTCTCTCTCTCTCTCTCTCTCTCTCTGTGTGTGTGTGTGTGTGTGTGTGTGTGTGTGTGTGGTGTGTGTGTGTGTGTGTGTGTGTGATCTCATGACTTAAGAGAGATTTTTGTTGGTGGTGGTGGTGTGTTTTGTTGTTGTTGTTGTTGATGGTGATGTGTGTGTGTGTGTGTGTGTGTGTGTGTGTGTGTGTGTGTGTGTGTGTGTGTGTGTGTGTGATCTCATGACTTAAGAGAGATTTTTGTTGGTGGTGGTGGTGTGTTTTGTTGTTGTTTTCGTTGTTGTTGTTGATGGTGGTGTGTGTGTGTGTGTGTGTGTGTGTGTGTGTGTGTGTGTGTGTGTGTGTGGTGTGTGTGTGTGTGTGTGTGTGAGGGAGACAGACAGACAGACAGAAGAGAGAGTCCCGCGTCGCACCTGTCGGTTTCATTGCATCTCGCATCCTTAGCTTTGACAGCCGTCGACACTAAAATAAAATAAAATGAAATCAAAACCCAGTAATTTACAGACAAAAACCCGTTTTGCTTTGATGGCAATCTCTCTCTCTCTCTCTCTCTCTCTCTCTCTCTCTCTCTCTCTCTCTGAAATAAGTTTGTTTTGAATGCACCTGTAGAGGTCTCTTAATGTTTCTTACTTCCGTATAGCGAAATGAGCTCCGCTGTTGAAGGTAAAAAAAAAAAAAAAATTTTTTTTTTATAAAAAACACACATGCAAAGCGGGTGCACTTTTTCCTCGTGAAATTAAAGGTGTCTTTCTCTTTGATAGAGTGTTTCAAAACACACACACACACACACACACACACACACACACACACACACACACACACACACACACACACACACCTGTACATGTTCTGTACAGTAGATAGGTTTGATGACGGCAAGCTCTCAAGCTCTCTCTCTCTCTCTCTCTCTCTCTCTCTCTCTCTCTCTCTCTCTCTCTCTCTCTCTCTCTCGTTCTGAATGCACCTGTAATGCTTTATCAATGTTTGGTTGCGCTGAAGGTTTGAAAAAAAAAATAAACAGCAACCCTCAAAGCATGTACGTTTTCATACGGAAACAAACACACACACACACATCACACACACACACACACACACACACACACACACACACACACACACCACACACACACACACACACACACACACAGCTCACCGCCAACGTTCGTTCCTTCCCCCCATCCCTCTAAACCCTATCGATAGAATGATGCAGTGAAATCTGCATGACTAGAGCGATGAAGAATTCAATTTTCTATGGGTGCTTCCTGGGCGCTTACAGCCCCCGGGGCACTGGGAGGAAGGGTGTAGTAATTCGGTTAGGCGATCACCATGCGGGTAAAGACATTTATTTTCCGCCCGATTTGGAAACCTCCAGGGAGCGTTTGGAAGGCTGGCGTTCTCTCTCTCTCTCTCTCTCTCTCTCTCGTACACACGCGCGCATACGCTCATGCACACGCGTGCGAACAACAACAAAACTTTTAAAAACCCAAATAGAGAAAAAGACCCCCCCCCCCCCCCGGAAAAAAAAAACAAAAAAAATTAAAAAACGAACAAAAAACACAAAAAAGAACAAAAAACAAATAAACAAACAAACAAAACACCCCCCCCCCCTCCAAAAAACAACAACAACAAAACAACAGAAACAAACAACAAAAAACCTGAACCAACCAACCAAAAAAAAAAAAAACCCAAACAAAACCCAACACATTACAAAAAAAAAAAACAACAACAACCAAGCAAAAACAAACGAACAAACCACGACAACGAAATAACAGTAACCCCGCAATTTATATGTTCCTTTTAGCTGCTTAACCACCCATCGCCATTTCCACAATCCATTGAACTTCTTGGATACAAAATGTAACACCCCCCCCCCCCCCCACCATTCACTGTCGGGTCAGTTATGGACGCATCATTACTGGCCCGCTCATTTGTACAGCTAGCCGCCCGCAAAGCCAGCTGTAATCAATGTTTCCTGTCACGCCAAATCTTCCTGCCTCCCAGACAAGGAAGAAATCCAAATACCCCAACGGTGTGTGAACAGCGGGGAAAATCATTGCTGTGGTGTTGTAGCAACATGCGGAAACTTTGAAGGCGCCATTTCAAAGATTATGAGGCTTTTTTTTTTAGTTTTGGTTTTGTTTTGTGTTTTTGGTTGTTTTTGTTTTGTTTTGTATTTTGTTGTTTTTTGGGGTTTTTTTGGTTTTTGTTTTGTGTAGTTTTTGTTGCTTTTTTTTTTGGGGGGGGGGTGGTTTTTTTTTTTTTTTTTTGGTGGTTGTTTTGGGGGGCGACAGTTGCGCTTGTGACTCCACTTGTGCGCTTGGATGTCAGTAGAGCTCAGAATGCAACACACTGACGTCCGATGGCCGTTCGTACGAGTTAAACTCAGCTGTGCCTAAAAACAACGTCCACCATTGTTCCTTGTCGGCTGCTCGAACATAGTGTGCTAGCAGGTCGAGTTTTGCCGCAACGCTGTCAGCGGTCACTGCGCGTTGGGCTTTCAATCAGCTCAGCAACGCTGTCTGCGCATGCAGTTGTGAATAATTATGTCTAAGTGGTGTGATGCTGGAGACCGCCAGATTAGCTCAGAACGATCTGTGAGCCTATAAATCCTGAAGGTTGGACACATTTAGTCCGCACAAATCGTTCTGAATTTTGATTGTTTCTACCATCGCACCACTTAGACACAAATCCTACACAAGTACGGTATCTTATATGCTGGCACGGAGCCAACAGAGGGTGGGTGTGGGTGGGTGTTTGGGAGTTTAACGTCCTTTTCCAACACGTAGGGGGTCTGTGTCAAAGACGGGGCAACGAGAAAAGGCCAGCACAAAATTTAATATTTGGCCCCAGCCGGGATTCGAACTCGCGACCCGAGCATTGAAAGTCCGACGGTCTACCATTCGGCCATCCCGGCTCTCCCCTGAACCAACAGAACGCTAAACTAAAGACGCCGAGGAGGGAGCGAGGCGTCTGTTGACCAGTGTTGCTGTCACTCATTGACTGGCACAGCTTCAGACCGTTTCATTTCACATTCGCATGGCCAGTACATGTGTTGCATTTACAGCTCTACGTGTCACTAAGATGGACCCACATCTTGCGCAGACCCGCACTCACAAAGGCAACACGTATCGACACTTCTATGAAGCCTCGTATTCTTTGAACAGTTGCCTTTAATTCTGCACGGTCGGGTATTGTTCCACTGGCGGCAGTGTAACGGTGTGAGGTTTTCCCGCTGAAAACGCTACCCACAGGTAATCGAAGGAGACGTGGCTGCGGAGTGTTTGCACGCGATGCTTTTACTTCCGTCTAGGACAACAGTGGTTGTAGTCTGACATGTCCGGGTGGGAGATCCGGAAAGAAATCATTGTTCTGAAGTTTGATGTACGTGAAGGTGCCGCGTGCAAGGTGCAATGACAATGACAATGGCAAGTGTAAGGGAGGCCACTCTGCATCCTCCCTTTTTGATTTGAATGTTCAACCTGAAGGTGTGGAAATCAGAGCGTCTTCCTGGACTTAAGTTAAAGTATCAACCCCGCCGGGGAAAAAAAAGGGGGAGCCGGGGTGGTCGAATGGTAGAGCGTTGAACTTCTAATGCTCGGGTCGTGAGTTCGTATCTCGGCTGGAGCCAAATGTTTGCGCTGGCTTTTTCATCGTTGCCCCCTCTTTGATATCACCCGTATGTGGTGGAAAAGGACGTTAAACCCCCAAACACCCACCTCACCCACCCGGAAAAAAAAGAAAAGAAACACTGCTGTGTCTTTCCTTGCTGTCTTATAACCCAGTGGTGAACTCCTCAGCTGATTTTGCGACAGCGGAAACAACTCAGGCAAGCGGAGAAAGTTGTGTATGATTCCCTATAACTGTCCTCTAGAGCGTTGATGTGTGAGCAAACGTGTGATACCTTACAACTGCTTAATATTGCCTCGTTATTTGGGGGGGGGGGGGCAAGGGGGGAGTACTGTCGTACTTTTCCTTGCGAGATAACGTAAACCAAACTTCCTGAACTACGTCATAGAAACACAGTTAAAAAGGCCAGCGGAGAAAACCCTGTGGTCATGTATTTTCTTGGCGTAACACAAGCCAAGTGCGTGAACCCCTGAACTAATTTCTGGACACAGGAACAAGCCAGGGCAAACTGGATAATAAAGCTCTGTGTCTTTTTTTTATATTTTTTTTAACCATCATCTAAAACCTGCATGTGTGAGCAGATTCTTGGCACCTTGTAGACTCTAAATCTATCATCGTTATTCGGAAACGACAAGCGAGCATGAAACACTGCCGTATATATTTTCTTCCTTGCCGTTATAGAAACCAACTCGTGAACTCTTGAACTGGTTTTGCTACACAGAAAAAACAGCCAGTGAAAGCAGGAAAGAAATCTGTGTATGATTTTCCTCGTCATCTAAAGCCTTGATGATTGAGCAAACTTGTGATTTCTTCTAGATTCTAAATTTGTCTCGTTAAAAAAAAAAACCAAAAAAAAAAAAAAAACTTCCGTGTGGAGAGAGAGAGAGAGAGAGCGCAACTGAATACTTTTATTCATTTTCTAATACACCGTCAGACTGCACTGCAGAAGAGAAATTCCTGTTGAAATAATGAATAATAAATAGACAATAAAGGTATTGTATTGTATTGTATTGTATTGTATGGTATTGTATTGTATTTGTATTGTATTGTATTGTATTGTATTGTATTGTATTGTATTGTATTGTATGGTATTGGTGACTTTTCTTGCCTGTCAAAACCAAAATATGAACTCCTACACTGATTTTTCAGCACAGAAAAAAGGGCCATGGAAAGCGGGAAATAGTACCCCCCCCCCCCCTTCCAATAAATAAATAAATAAATAAATATGTTTAAAAAATAATAAAATAAATGAAATAAATAAATAAAAATATAAATAAAAATAAAAAAGTCTGTGTACGAGTTCTTAGCGTACTGTGAAGTCTTAACATCTGAGCTAAATTGTGATCCTTTTAGCTTTTAAATTTCGCCTCCTTATTCGAAAAAACAACAAACCAATATGGCACGCTGCCGTTTTTCCCTCGCCTTCAGACGTGAACTCCTGAACTGAATTTCCCCGTCATATAAAACCTTCAAGTCTCAATGCGTATGACAGGCATACATCAGTGTGTGGAAACCTTTTCATCGAGTGCGCTGACTGTGTGCGTTAGAAAGCACTTAACTTTCACAAAGGACGGCACGGGTCAACGCTTTAACCCATTCACTGCCATGGTGGCAGAATTTTATGACTCGTGCCTCTAGCCTAGACGTCAGTCTTGTTCAAAATGTAGTCGTTCTAGTGGTTAAAAAAACAAACAAAAAAAAACTACAACCACCAGCTCTCCACATACAGGCACGTTTTGCTGCCTTTGTACAGCATGTCATGTGAAGGGATACAACCAGTGAGTGACTAAAAACGCGTGTGGCAGTGAAAGGGTTAACTTGTAACCACTTGGCAGTCCTTACCGTTTCCTTTTCTGTGTGTTAGAATTAGCCACTTGGGGTCACAGTATGGCACCTGAGACCATCGTGATGACTCTGGCCGGCATATAAGGTGTTGTACCGGGTACTGAGCAGACGACTTTGTTAAACTTATTAATTTTTGGTTGCGGACTGAGGACCAGCCGGACGGCGCTGAATGGTGGCTATTTTTAGAAGCTTTGTCGAGTCCCAGTCTGTTCAGAAATGGACCGTAGGCTCAAAGAAAGTCGTGTTTCTCAGATATTAGAAGCCGCAGAGTCACGAAAACGGTCGCAGTGGTCGAATAAAAACTACATGTATGTATGTAGCAAACAGCATTAGGACTTGTAAGCAGCAGATTTCCATCTCAGCGGCGTTACGAATACAGAGACTTTAAAGGTCTGCAATCTCAACAAAAAGCCGCAAGCACCGGCCCCCGTAGTGTAGTGGTTAGCACTTCGGACCATGGACCGGGAGACCCGGGTTCGAATCCCAGCCGAGGCAAGCGGGATTTTTCCTACCTAGGTCGGCTTCTACCCAGAGCGGGTGTGCTATGGGCCCAATGGGGAGGCTGTTGCCACACAGCCGAGATTCACCCACTTCACGGGTGCGACTTTGGGGGTGCTTCCCTTGGTATGACACGTCTTATGATGTGGATGATTACACGGCCGGCACCGCAGGTGCCGTAGTTCCCGGGCCTGGTGAACGCCGGGATATTTATGACAGGAAGCGTGGGATGCGGCCCTGTCCCGCAGTCCCAAACCACATGGACCTCCATAGCATCATCTTACCATCATCCTCATCTCCATCATCATGCATAATAAAAATCGCCCCAGCCTTCGAGCCCTCCGTGGATTCCACCCATGACCTGGGAGGAACACCACTGGAGCTGGCAAAAAGAGTTGTGGCAGCAAAAAAAAACAAACAAACAAAAGCCGCAAGCACTGTGTTTTTCAAAAAACCGACTGTGCATGATGCAGGCAACTCTGTCACAGCTGCAGAGTTGTCAGCGCTTCGGAGACCCTGAAACCAGCGTGGGTTTGCGGTGACTTTATCGTGATTTTGATCAGTGAGCGAGACACATCGCTACAGCGTCCAGCGGGTGTTGCACGAGAAGACTAGTCACTGCGATCTTTCTCGCTCAGTGTCAGAACGCAAACTGACCTGTGAAATCAGGCTGCCCGTGGCTTTTATATGGGTTTTAGAGACGCTGAAAACTCTATAACTGTGACAGAGGTAATTGTGCATTTTGCACAGTCGGATTGTAATTTTTATGTGTTTTAAACAAACTGTTTGCGGCTTTTTGTTGAGATTTCAGACCTTTAATGTGTGTGCAGACTTGTGATTCCTTCTGGCGTGCAATTGATCAAGCCGCGCCTGGCGGGTAATGAAGCGACTGCCGCACCAGTATTTGCCGGCGTCATGTATGACGCACAACCACCAGCAGAGTCCCCCCATTGTCAGCCTCATCACCCGCAAACCAGTGTCTTAACGGGGGTCACTAGTATATGGGTGTCTGGGGGCAAAAGGTCTCTGGGTGTCTGGGGGCAAAAGGTCTCTGTGTTATGACTTCATGTTGTGGGATTCCGAGAAATGGTAACGGCGCCTTGACCCGGTTTACGAGACACTCAGACGGCGCGTTTGAGGTCCGAGTACACGTGTTTCCTCTGACCACAGCGCGCTTCGTAGGTATGGTATGGTATAGTAGACTTCTCCTCGACGCTCATCTCTCATCCATCTCTACTTAAATGCTCATGGCGCCGCAGGGCTGGAGGACGAAGCAGGGAAAGCCTGCTACCGCTAAGCGCTACTTTATGTGCAAACCTCCACCCTGCTATTCACTCTGGTGCGCGCAACAGTATTTCTGTTTACCACGACACCGGCCACAGCCTACTCTTCTTCGAAAGATGAACGTGGGATTTTTAGCGTGCACACTTGATATATGTGCGTGCGTGTGTACACGAAGGCGAGACAGGCACCGTAAACGAATTTGACTCGATATTGTAAGGAAAAATCCAACCATATTCCTGCCCACCGGGGACTCGAACCAGGCAGCACAGGATCCGAAGTCGGATGCCTTAACCACGAGGTTAGCGGTGGTCTCATAAGTAGTTAGCGGTGGTCTAATAAGTAGTTCGCCGGACTTCAGCAGCGCTGCTGAACGGCCGCCACGGCGACGAAGCGTGGGTTCGAGCCCATGTCGAGCTTGTGATAATCATAAGTGGTACCGGTTTTTCCTGGTTGCCGGTACGCCCCTTCGGGGGTTTCTCTCCGGGTTATCCGGCTTTCCTCCCCCCAGCAAAATTGAAAAATAGTATAAGTATTGGGTTGCGCTGCACTGAGGCGACGCGCTTCCCCCGGGGGAAGCAGACCCAATTTCCTGAAAGGGGCGTTGAAATGGTTAAAAAAAAAAAAAAAAAAAACTTTGTGTATGTATGACCGGTTATTTGAAATTATTATTATTATGTTATTATTCTGTGTGCATCTCGTGTACTTTTACGTCAAAGGAATTTCTTTACATTCATTGTCTACATACGCACATACATACTAGCACGTGTTACAGGCATGGTTTGTGTGAGAATCCACTGAGCCATCAGAGCTGTGCAAGATAGAACTGTATTCTGTGAAGGCCCCCCCCCCCCCCCAAAAAAAAAAAAAAACAAAAAAAACAAAAAACAAAAAAAATAGCAACCACCACCAAGCAAGAGCGAACGGTTCTTTTTGGCCCGTGATAAATTGAATGGTTTATGACCCCGCAATTATTTAGTTAGGGTTGAGGGCTTTTTCGTGTCATCTAGTTGTCTGGCCCCGCCGATATCTGACTGCGCCAGGCAAGGGAGACAAAAATGGCAGAGCCACAGAACAAATAAATCAGTTTTATTGGGGGGGGGGGGGGGGGGCTGGTTTTTGCTGCCCCTGCTCCGGGAGTCGGTGACTGACAGGTCTCCTGAAATTTGAAATTCGTTCCAGTGTCTGGCCGAAATTGTATTTGGTTTGCTGTCTGGATAGAGGATTTGTAACATTATATGGCAGTCTCATTCAGTCGTCTGGCACAATGATTTCGGCGTCTGACCTAGTCCAGTCGGTCTTTCTGTCAGCGGCCATAGTATTGCCGCGTACAGCATTCGTCGTTCGCCGCGCTGTTGCGATGTACCACTTAGCAATGCTATTAAACTGGCTAGTTCCATCTTTCCTAAGCGAACGTATGTTTTTGGAACCGTTTCGCTCGTGCGTGCGCCTGTACGCTCGAAATACTCTGTCTTGGTGATTAGTACAGCTCTTAATGCGATACAATGTTGTTTACACTTTGCGCGAGCGGACGAACTTTGGAATTCTACGACTGACTGTTGTTACAGTACTTAAGCCCCCAGTGTGGCCGCCGCGTCATCGTCGAAGTACGCTTCTGTCATTGGCTCAGTGCCAACATTGCAGACGCTGTCACTGTGCAGGTGTCTAAATGGTGTGATGATAGATAACACTGACGAAAACAGCCTCTCACATCAATCTGTCAGCATATAATTGGTAGCATTAGCCCAGGAGATCGGCTCAGCTGCTGCGCACTGCCACCTCGACCTATGGCGGCCGAGACTCTGAGGTATCAAAATTAGTCACACTTAAAAGTGGTTTCGGTTAGGTCTTGACTCCTCAGTCGAGTGGACACAGGCTACATGACCAAAAACGCGTTAGAAACCGACGCGAAAAATTCTTTTCTTAATTTCCTCTACACGGCCGGGCAGCGATGCAGTGTTTTGCTATCGTTTTGTCCAGCTTGTGCCGAACACCTCGGCCTTACCGCGTGTTTGTGGCCAGAGTAATGTGGTGGTCAGCCGCCTACGGTGATTTGAAGAGACGCGGACACCGAAGACATTCGCTTTATTTCACACCCACGTCACGATCAGCCTTCGTTTAGGGAACAAATTTCGCGAAAACTAATGGTTGGTCGGCTCCGGTCCATCCGCGGTTAATTCCCCTCGGGCGATCCAGGGTCCAATCAGAATCCAACATTCTGACCGGAAATTGTGGTGTGTGGCGGCGGCTTTCGTTTTCAGTTTTGCCATTCCGGCGTTAGCATGACACCGTGTCAGCTGGGTGGCGGGGACGTCACACCACAACGAGACTCGTCGAACATGAAATCAGTCTTCTGTTGTGTCGGGGGGTAGTCGGAAAGCATTGAGACAGGTGAACTGGAACGACCAAGACCGTGACGTAACTGCCAGCCATGTCAATACACGTACAAAGGATGAAGTAATAGGTTCGACCGTCATCATGTTGTTGATTCAGTTGTAGCTTGATGGAGATTTCAGGTGCGGATAACGACGACGCACAGTGAATCGAATAAACACGGACACTTTCTGTGGTTTACACAGGTTTTGTACTGAGAAACTTAGTAAGCTTAGCTGTCACCAGAGTGTTTGTCTCTGTTCCATTTGCTGCAGTGAGAGTGGTCACACTCCTTTCATAGACTCATGCATCTTCTTTCGGTGTATATCCAAACACTCCATGCTCACCCACAATTTATTGTTCCTGGCCTCAAGTCATACAAGTACCTCCTGTAAGAGTCACATGCTGGTCGATAGTGTTTGTGACAACTCTCCCATGCACCTATGACCTAATGTGTGGGTTTTGCTCTGACTTTCCATACAGTCATTGACTTTCTATCCGGCTATACAGCTGTCATTTCTGACCTTCTGAAGCGTTGGTCTGTTGCATTTATCCACAAGCGACTGGGGAGTGCGCTTGGAGGCCCTGCCCTTCAACGTATGTTTTTTATTTTTTTTTAATTTTTATTGCGACATCACTTTCGTGATTTTACGTATTTTTCCCTGCTTAGCTGACATCCAACTTTATCAGTCTTACTCTTATTTCAGGCACTTCTCCAGGCACATGACGTGGTGGCCCATGAGGTGTACACGGACGATGCCCACGTGAGCCACGGGCCCCATCCCACTGCTGCCTCACCTCCGTACGTGAACGGGGACGCGGGGGAAAGACTGGCGCCGGACTCCACCCTACCCCCCATGGACGGCGACAACAACTTTCTGCGAGTCCGCCTTGTCCAGTTCCAGAAAAATACGGACGAGCCCATGGTGGGTTTGTCTGAGATCTCTTGGCTATGTTTCTTTTCTGTGTAGTCCTCCCTCTCTCTCTCTCTCTCTCTCTCTCTCTCTCTCTCTCTCTCTCTCTCCTAATGCTCGGGTCGTGAGTTCGTAGCCCGGCTGGGGCCAAATATTTGTGCTGACTTTTTCATCGTTGCCCCGTCTATATCACCCGTACGTGGTGGAATAGGACGTTGAACCCCCAAACACCCACCCACACACCCTCTCTCTCTCTCTCTCTCTCTCTCTCTCTGTCTCTCTCTCTCTCTCTCTCTCTCTCTCTCTCTCTCTCTGTCTCTCTCTCCTCTGGCCTAATTCTCTGCCAGCTTCAGAGGTATTTTACCCCGATTGTGGGCCCATGAGGATGAGAGTGAGGGTTAGAGTATGCTGCTGCTGTGGAGGCCTGTTTGCTGTAGTGAACAAAAGATACATGTATTATAGTAAATCTATGTTTCACTTTAAAAAAAAGGCAAAGAGAAGAAAAAAAAAACATGCATCAGATCTGTATTATGTATAAGATGGACACTCTAGGGATTGGTTCTTACTTACAGTATTTAAGGTGAAACTAGATCACAGCATAACAGCATCAAGTACACGCTATCTACTAGTTCAGTCACTCTTTGATGGCGTACACTTCCCTCTCTTTTGCAGGGCATCACACTAAAAGTGAACGATGAAGGGCGCTGCTTTGTTGCACGGATCATGCATGGAGGCATGATTCACAGGCAAGGTCAGTATTCCTTGCAAAACTTTTAGAACAGAAAGGCTTCCTTCCATGTTCAGCTTCATCTTGTATGCTGGTTGTCATAGCTACTGAAAAGGTCCGCAACTGAGATTTTATAAGCCCCTCCTTGTTGTTTCTTGCCATGCTGCTGTCTTTTCTTTTCCTTTCTTTTTTTCCCTGTGTAATTTCAACTTTGTGGCTTGGCCGCCCTAGGACCTGGCTTTTAAGAAAATCTGGAATTTCGAACCATCATTTGTGTGCATAGCGGCAGGGGTTGTAATTTTGTGAAAAAGCTTTGTATGACGGGATGGTCTGTGGGATCTTTTCATCTTGCTGCCATGACAGCGACTTGACCTTTTCCTTGCATAGAGTTGCATCTCCGGAGAGTTTGCAGAGTGCTCTTTTCTGACGTTAATGACAGAGCCGCCGACAGAGCAGCATTGCTGGCGAATGGGTTTTTATCCCACTGGGGAGACCTCATTGCATGCCTCCTGCTCCTAGTCAAAACATTTGTCCTGAGGCAGTAACGAGACTTCTGAATTTTGTTGGTTGCGGTCTTGAAAGGTCCGGGTGTGCTGTTTATCAGCCTTTAAGAAAAAAATATTTTCTGTGGGACTAGATTGCACAAATTGTCATCAGGATTAATGATTCTTTCTGTGCCACTGCAGTTTTTCAGAAAGAAGTTTTGATGTTTGAGCTGATGTGTGCGTATTCCTCATTAGAATGAGCGACATGCAGATTTGAATCCTAATCAAGGAATCGATGAAAGCACTCTTTTTCTCTGTGTTGTGCATTGTACATGCACGCTCACATGCGCACATATTTTCATGCACATACACACACACACACACACACACACACACACACACACACACACACACATATAAAAAAATATTTCTACACAAAGAAGTACCTGCCATGTAGGCAGCCTGTGATGATTTCACGTAAGTATGGTGCTTCACACCTGCTGTGATTTACAATTCTTACGTGGCAGCCCACAGTAGGTGCCAAAGCAGAAACAGCAAGTTATAAGTTATTTAGCAGTATTGATAAGTAAAAGAGGAAAGCACCAGTTTAATGCCTGAGATTAGAATATTTAGATCTGTTGATGAAGCATCTGGAGATACTATATAGTGTATCACTTTTTGCCATTTTTGCAAGCACCTGCATGTTTATATCTGTTGCAGGCACATTACATGTTGGTGATGAGATCAAAGAAATCAACGGGAACCCTGTGCAAAACCAGCCAGTGGAAACGTTACAACGAATATTGGTAAAGACACATCACTCCCCGCTTTCCTCGGTGACTGCACAAATGCTGTGACATGTAAACATTTAGGCTGCAAAACCACACAAGACACAAGTGTGCTCACATTCAGAATGCAACATATTAGCCTGTATCTTCTTCTTCTTTAGTTCTTTGTCTTAAAACAAAAGAATAGTCAGTTTTACTTTGAAAAAGGGTCAAAGTTACACATTACTGAAGCAGTTTTCACTCAGCTCGTTTCCATGTGATAGTATCAACAGTATGTGATAGTATCAGCAGTATGTCTTGTGCGAACAGTCCCAGAATTTTCAGGCTACAGCTGTGCCAGTGCACAAGCCATTGCTAGAACAAGTACTCATTGCACATGTACCCAGTATGTCTGCATCATGCGTTGCCTGGAGTTTGCAATTCTTGATTCTGTAGAGGGATCTGCGTGGATCAGTCACCTTCAAAGTGCTTCCTACCAGCACCTCTGGCAAGGGAGAGAACCTGTTGAGCAAAGAGGTGAGCGGTGCCAAAAAGAGGGCGCCACTGATTTGCACTAGCGTCATGCCACTCGAGCAAGCACTCTGCCTTTGCATGGGTGACTAACACACACAAAAATGAATGAAATGTCTTTATTCTTTGTTCTGCTAATCTACACTTACACAGAAAGATCTATTTTGTTTCCTTTGTACCAAATACTTTTTCTTTTTTTTAAAATCACATTCATCTCTGATACTTTATCACAGAAAGTCAGATTTTGCGTACGTCGCTCCTGAAGCAGAGTGTTTTCTGATCTGGTGGCATGTGCGAGTGCACTTCTTACTTACGCATGATGCAAAACAATTTCTTCATCTTACTAAGTCTCCTCTTTTGCCTGTGTTTTCACCCTTTTGCAGAAGGATTCTCGAGGAAGCATTGTACTCAAGATTGTGCCTAGCTATCGCAATACACCCACACTATGTGAGGTAACGCAGGAAAATGTTACTGTTCTGTGATCAGTGGTCATTTCATTCTGAACGTTGTAAGCACTCGGTCGTTTTCCTTTCAGACACTGTGTCTTTGTCTGTTTTTTTGTTTTTTTTCTTTTTCTTTTTTTTTTCTTTTCTTTTTTTTTCTTACAAGGTGTTGTGAATTGTTTGCTGGTTTTTCTTCTGGAGTTAAATGACCACAGAATAATAAAACAAAAGGTGCCATGTGTACAGATAGGCTTGGTGTAGAAATGTTAATGATGCAGGAAATTTAACTTGTTAAAATATTTTATTTGGCATTCATCAGGTTTGTTTACATGAATTAGTGTTTTCTACAAAATCAGAATATCATCTTTGCATTCAGGGAGAACATTCTTGCAGTTCTTTTACTTCTGTTGAAAAGTTTTGAATGATACGTGTTACATCAGGGTTTATGACTTTTACAGTTGTTATTTTGAAGTGCCTGGAGCCCA
This sequence comes from Batillaria attramentaria, assembly GCA_018292915.2. Taxonomy (NCBI): domain Eukaryota; kingdom Metazoa; phylum Mollusca; class Gastropoda; family Batillariidae; genus Batillaria; species Batillaria attramentaria. The sequence goes on along the minus strand of JACVVK020000329.1, from coordinate 337,755 downwards.
CTTTGGGGGGACACTGCGCTGTACAAGAATGATATATACATGTATTATTATACTCAGCCTGTAGCAAGTCACTCCAGTTCCATTTGAAGTTCTCTTATTTCTTTTTCTTGTAATTTCTTTGCTTTAACTATCTTCTGTCTTCTTTATAGTCTGCACCAGAAAAACAGTGGCTTTTTTAAGTTACCCCATTAACCACCCCCCCCCCCCCCCCCCTCAGTCCCGTCCCAACCACACTTTGGTGATGGTAATATTTGTCCCGTCAGAGATTTTTGCTGTATTTTAATGTCCGCCAAGAGTCCTGGCAATGAAACAGCCCCATTTTGTTGTGTTGATTGTTTTCAGCTAATTTTTTTTTTTTTTTTTTTTTTGCAGCTGTGGAATTGTATGATGAATTGTTGTGATGTATGTGCTTTCAGTCTGTTTCGGGTATATCAAACTGATGGAAGTGTGTGGGTTAAATTGCACAGTTGAGCTTTCTCAGAAGTGCACACATCGTTGTGTTATGGAGTGCTTCAGTTTTACACTGACAGATCATTGTTGTGTCGCACTTCATTGTCAGATTGATGTTGTTGCTGTTTGTTGTTCAGCTGATGCCCTGTGTGTATGTAAGGAATCAAAGCGTTTAACACTAATGGGTGAAACCAGTGTTCTTGAGATCCTAAGGAAAGCCATTGTGCATTTCTTTGAGACTTACCCTGTAGCACGGGCAGAGGTCGCTCCAACAAACACAAGAAAAAACTCCCACACACAACATTACATGTATCTATGACAATCATAGAGATTGTTAGCATGATATATTTCATACAGAAAATTACATAAAAATGTCGACAGTTGACTCCAACTGTAGCTCAGAAGTTTTGTATGTAGGGAATTTCATGCATGATGTATGAAATTCCCATCATGCCGTGTTGCACAATCTTACAATATTGATTTGTTTCTAAAATGTATTGACCCTATTCCTGTAGACACACCAGAAACTCTGTGCACATCACTGATCAGTTATTCACTGCACATTACTTGCATCTTTCTCGCTAGATCTACGTACGAGCATTGTTCGACTATGATCCACGGGATGACGACTTGATACCCTGCTCCCAGGCTGGAGTGTCTTTCAAAACTGGGGATGTCTTGAAGGTAAGAACAACGCTGTACTTCCTTGTCAGTGAGACCAGGAGAATTGGACAGTGAATGAAAGACTAGCGTCCACACTGAGGTGACTCATGACAGAAACGCAGACAGACTAGCAGGCATATGACACCACTGAAAACGACGGTCCACATATCCTTTCTTTCTTGTTTTTTTCTGTCTACTTTTTTTTTCTTCTGTACTTGCTTTTCTTTCTTTTTTGATGGTAATTGGCTAGAAAACCAAGCGTGTTTATCTTGTCTATCCTCTGGCTTTGCAAACCACATGCAAAATAACATTAAGTTTCTGAAGCTAATGGAACACCGTACATGAATATCATGGACTTGGATTTGCCAAATCTTGCTCTTCAGAAAAAATCTTGCATGCAGCTGTCGCATGAGAGACGGCTGCTTAACAAGTGTCTACATACTTTGCTTCGTAAATACCAAAGTCCCTTTTTCTGTCTTTGAGTAGTTTTCAAACTTCCCAAGTCTTGGTATAGTTCACACCCTTGGGCCGTGTTGGGCTAACTATACCAGCACAGCCACGCTCATGTAGAATAGTTCACCTGCTTAGTTCAGTTTAGGGTTAGATTTATGGTTAGGTTTAGAGTTGGGGCTACCTTGTACAGTTGTGATAATAGTGCCATGGCTATGTGATCTAGACATTTGTCGTGCATCTACGACAGGTGCCAATGGCACAGCGGGGCAAACTATATACTAAGGCAACCTTACTAAGCCATGTGAACTCACTGGGACTGGTTTTGTCTTTTGTGTACAGGTGATCAGTAAGGATGACTCCAACTGGTGGCAGGCGAAGAGATGGGACAGTGTGGACACGGACCCTGCGGGACTTATTCCCTCCCCTGAGCTGCAGGAGTGGAGGACAACGTGTGCAGCCATTGAACGCGCCAAGCGGGAGCACGCAGGTTCGTGCATGCATGTGATTTGATGGGGACTACCTTTTTTGAGAGTGACACACTTTTTGGATTTTATAATTTCTGCTAACATGTCACATGATTAAAGTCACTGTGTTCATAAATCAGTGTTCCCTGTAATTCGAAAATACAAGGGTCCTTCCCACCCTCTCTCCATAGTTTTAAGGGTCCTATTGTAATTGTAAGGGGGGGCATGGTCTTTTGGTATAAAAAAAGCCTGAAAGTCAAAACCGTTTGTTGCTGTTTACAAAAGCATTCAAGTAGGAAGATGCATGTGAATTGTAGTGTGTGAATTGTCTAGGCGAGGAACCTGCACGCTTACCAAATTGTTCATTATGAGAGACCAGAACTGTGCGAACCTTTGTGACTCGCTGTTATCAGATTTGTGCGTCTATTTAAGAGTTTTGTGCATACAAATATGCACACTTGTGCGTAATCCTGAACACTGATAAATGTACAATAGTAACAACAACAACAAGGAAGTTTTGGGTAGTTTTTTTGGGTTGGGTTTTTTTTCACACGGGATGAAGAGTAACATTTCCCCCAACACAGTAGGGGCTTCTTCCAAAACTGATACATTTTGTTTTTCTTCTTTTCTGATCAACCAGAAACAACATGAGGGTCAGTGATCTTGCCTTATGCAAGATTGTGAAATCAGTGTATCATTTCACACAGTATTCAGGGGTCGCGTTTATTGCAAACATTTGCGTATTTGTTGCATTTTGGAACAGCCATACGCATTTTACAAAGGCCCATGCGTGTGCGTACGCATTTTGAGACGGCCCATGAGTGCCGACAGAGTCGCTAACTCGCTGACATCAGCTTCTCGCTTTGTTTCTGTCATCGGGTACAGTTGCTCTGCGAGGGTGGGTGGTGGTGGGGGAAGGTGGAGGTGGGGTGCGCGGGAAAATTGTAAAGCAGTCATTGATTGGCTGTACGGCGCCAAAGTGTGGTGTCATAAACTAAAACAGTTGGTGATTGGAACTAAAAATAGCAATCGGCCCTGGTGATCTTTTCGGTGGGAAAGTTTGGCGCCAGTTGATCACTTCATCAGTTGCACAGCGTGGTGATGCCGACCGACTGAAGTAGAGAATATGATCTAGAGAATCCCAAGATGTCTAAGCAGAACGGCAGCCCGATATTTCTCCGCAAGGGAAAGGAGATCGTAGTACTTCTAGTATGGTAGGTGAATAGCGCTAGTGTTTTGGCCTGGGGGGGCATTGACTTCAGTGGCCGCTGATGTGATTGCAATGTTACCTCAGCCATACGCATTTTTTTCCTGCTATACGCGTTTTTCTAGACCCCTTGCGTTTGCAAACGCAAAATTTTAAAACCAGCGCGACCCCTGAGTATTGCTGAAATATGTCAGATCATCATTGGCAGACTGCAGTACATACATGTATAAACTGTGACTTGTGAATCTTTTCAGACTTTGATGTAACATTGTTTTTGACATCACCGTTGAAGTATATTTTATTTCAGTGTATTGCTCACAGTAAATGACAGTTGAAGTACGTGTTGGCTAGGCTTAGAACATGCTTACTGGGCACGTATACTGTCTCTAGTACAAATAAATTTCCGTTAGTTTAAATTTCCATTTTCTGTTGTTTCCAGTGCATTGCTCCTGGTTTGCGAGGAAAAAGAAAGACAAGTACCTCGCCAAGCACAACGCTGTGTTCGACCAGCTCGACCTTGTAACTTACGAGGAGGTTGTGAGGTTACCCGCATTCAAGAGAAAAACACTGGTGTTGCTGGGTAAGATTATCGGCAGTGTCTGGTCCGTGTATGTTAGCTGAAATGAAGAGAGGAGTTTAACCCAGGTGTTGCTGAAATAACTTGTCTTCTGCTGAAAAAGCTGTAGAGGTAGTGCGAAATATTCTGGGCTCACTTTTTGTATCTTTTTAATAAAAACAGTGGACAGATGTTATGTTAACTGAAAACTGTGCTCATATAATCTGCAGTTTCTTGTTATTGTCCTTGCTGATGGATTTAGACTGAGGTTCACCTGAATTGATTAGATTTTGATTCTTGAGGAGGTTTAAGTTGTAACAGTGAACAAAATATTTCTTTGTCGTTATATGTTGATCTGAAGTGAAGAAATTTGCCTGTTTGCAGATTTTTTAAACCTTTTTCCTTTACTTGTATCCATAATTAGGAGCCCACGGAGTTGGCAGACGGCACATAAAGAACACGTTGATCACCACGCATCCTGATAGATTTGCCTACCCCATTCCTCGTGAGTACTGATATATTACCTACAGTGTTTTGTGTGTTAAATTCGCTAACTTTGTTTTATTTTTATTTTTTTAACTTTCCTATCAATGCATTTAATTTCTGTTTTCAAATACTGTACAACTTTTCTAAGAGCATTTTGTACACTTTCACGTGCATTTCACTTGTTTTCCAGATACCACAAGACCGCCTCGAGAAGGGGAAGAGAACGGGAAGAATTACTACTTCACGTCACATGACCTGATGATGCGGGACATTGCCAACAACGAATACCTGGAATACGGGACCCACGAAGACGCCATGTACGGCACACGACTTGAGACGATACGGAACATACACAAAAGGAACCTTATTGCAATACTGGATGTTGAGCCGCAGGTACGCCTCCCTTGTTTGTTTGTTTCTGTTGTTTGACCTGAATTATGTGGATACTGTATGCAAAGCTTATTCCAAATCTTCCATAAGGATTAAAGATGTAGGCTGTTATTCAGATTATGGCAGATATCTCAGCATCGTTTCTACAAAGTATCTCATGTCATATATTATTATTCTTTTCTTTTTTTGGGGGGGGGGGGGGGGTGGGAGGGATGGGCAAAAATCCAAAATACTGTCAATGAATATAAATCTTCAAGCGTCCTTGCATATTACCAAATGTTCTCTGTTTATGATGCTTGCTTTTCAGTGCCCTATGCAGTGAACAAATTGCCCTTGCTTTGGGCAAAATTCACTTGAATTTGTTTTTTTCCTTTGCTCTGACATACGTTGTAATTGAGCACATTGTATTGCATTAAGGATTCAGTCTGTGAATGTATATATATGCTTTGAATCAACCATAACCGTCCATTGACACGTGTGTTTCCGTAATCTCCTAGGCCATCAAGGTGTTGCGGTCAGGAGAATACTCGCCTTTCATAGTCTTTATAGCAGCACCCACGTTGCCAGCAGTTCACCAGGTGACCGAAGCGTCGCGGCCGCGTTGTCGTAGCGGTGTTTTATCCCTTACAGCATTCGACTGGAGTTCCCATGGGAGCTGTATTGTTCACTTACCACCCCAGCATGAATCAAGTGTCCAGCACTTGCACGTTGTAGACGTACAGTAGTATAGTTGACGCACAGGCATATTTTGCTGTAGAGGATTTTGTTGTCGTGAATTTTATAGTTTTGAGTTTGAATTTTTTTTTTTTCAGTTTGGTTCGTAACTGTTATTCATTCATCCCTTGCATTTTGCAGCTGGCTTAATAGAGTTGCTTCTTTCTGTTAGTGCTGCGCGTTGTAACTCCAGACTTGTTTAACTTTTTCACGCCCATGCACCCAGCGTTTGTGCAGAGCCCTTGCTTACTGTTGCCATCCACACACACAGACCCCTGGCGCTGATACATGAGGACGCTGTTACCAAGCACCCACAACCCATGTGATTTCCACTGTCACTGTGGCCGCTATGGCCAGTTTTTCCAATCAAAAATTTTTCTCCATAAAAATGCTTATGATTGTCTTTCAAACCATACCAAACACGATTAGAAAACCTCTGAGGAAGACCTCTGTTAAAAAAAAATTGAAAAATTGCTATAAAAAAAAAAATCGCCCAGTTGGCAAGGGTAGTGCACACACACAGCGCCTGGGTCACGAGGGAATTCCACGGTGCGCGGTCAGGTTCAGCAATGAGTTAATCAGATCAAGGCCATGATGATGTGCTATAACATTGACACCTATTATTTGTAATGCATTTCATTTGCATTGCAAAAATATGGAGGAAATAGGAACACTGAAAGGATGCATGCCTTCTGAGCAACTACTCTAAAGATGATAAAATTCAAGTCATGCAGATTACCTTCACTATAATTCGGTACTTCAGGGGTGGCCAAGTGTCTGGAATTATATAAAATTCATCAGGCTGGGGAATTTTCAGTCATTTGGCAGTTTTCAGCCAAATTTCCTATCCTTTCAGCCAAAAAGAAAGAGTTTCGGCGGAAGTAAAGGAAGGGGGGAAAAGGTTGCACACACAGTCATGTATCATGATACATGGAATGCCATACAGGACAGTCTAACTTCATTTTTGAAGACTTGTGTGTCAGTACCAAGGCAGTTTTTTTTTGTTTTTTTTTTGCTGCCCCAACTCTTTGCCAGCTCCAGTGGAGTTCCTCCCAGGTCATGGGTGGAACCCACGGAGGACTCGGAAGCTGGGACAATTTTTATTATGCATGATGATGGAGATGAGGATGATGCTATGGAGGTCCATGTGGTTTGGGACTGCGGGACATGGCCGCATTCCACGCTTCCTGTCATAAATATCCCGGCATTAACCAGGCCCGGGAACTACGGCACCTGCGGTGCCGGCCGTGTAATCATCCACATCATAAGACGTGTCATACTAAGAGAAGCACCCCCAAAGTCGCACCCGTGAAGTGGGTGAAACTCGGCTGTGTGGCAACAGCCTCCCCATCGGGCCCATAGCACACCCGCTCTGGGTAGGAGCCGACCTAGGTAGGAAAAATCCCGCTTGCCTCGGCTGGGATTCGAACCCGGGTCTCCCGGTCCATGATCCGAAGTGCTAACCACTACACTACAGGGGCCGGTCCAAGGCAGTATTTTACTTCTGGGTGCCAGGAGAGGCTACTAAATGCGTTCAAAATGCTTAAATTGCCCCCGTGTTCCCCTAGCATGGTGTTGCCTCTCTGGCCTAGGATTCAGTCTTTTTCTCCCTCAGCAATTCTCCAGCCTGATTCATGCAGTGCTGTCTGGTCATGCACACACTTGCACCAGAAACTCCCGGATAATGAGATTAGATGAGTAATATCACCAGGCTGCACTAGCTGAGAAATATAATCATGTGTGATAGCTTTGAACTTAGGAACCAACCGGGCGCCTACCCCCATTAAACCAAGGAACCCAGCATCATTTTTTAGAGGCCTTCATGCAGCAACCGGCCAAGCTCCTCTGACCATCTTCCGGGTCTGTACAGTTGGGACGCGTGATAAAAATTTGCATCATTCTGGAGTTCACATCACACAGTTGATGAGGGGAAATCTTTCCCTTGAGAGAAACAAACCTTGTCGCATGAAAAAGCAAATGGGGAGGTAAGGGACTCTGGGGGCTGTAGAGGGAGAGAACTGTGCTTGTAAGTGAATTTGTTCATAGATCTGCAGATCTCGGCAGAGGAAGAAGAAAAATAAAATGTTAGGGAAAGGTGTGTGTGTGTGTGTGTGTGGGGGGGGGGGTTACTAAATGAGATGAAGTGAAACGCTGGAAGACCCAGTGGATTATCGGATTATCCCCAGAGAGGGGACATGTAAGCACAGCATGCCACTCGCAGTTCCAGTGGATAGATGCGGTACAGTGGATATTCATGTTGGCCCTCCAAAGAGGGGCCCGGTTCGTGTTGCGGTCAATGTGGACAGCTGTTTCAGCCAAGGTGACCTCGTCAGCACATCCATCATCCTTCCCTGGAAGCAACACAGCTGAGGAAATGAATCCAAGCACTACAAAGGCAGTTACATGCTGAATCACACTTAACTAATTTCACTGTAAGGCGACGCATGCATGTCATAAACTGCATAACGATGATGATCTGCATTTATATTTCAGTTACCAGTGCCAGTCCTGTGCCTGTTGTTGTTTTTGTTTTGTTTGTTTTTTTGTTTGTTTTGTTTTGTTTTTATAAAGAGTTTTTAGCTGCTTCATTCGTTTTTGCCCTTGGAAGTCTGTGACATGCATGGGGTTTTTATTTTGTCTGTGGTTTTCAGGCTTTGAAAGTTCTGAGAGCCGCGGAGTATGCACCCTATGTTGTGTTCATAGCTGCACCACGCGCATGTGATTTGAAAGACTTGCGGAATATCAATGTGAGTTGTGTGCGTAGGTCGCTATGATTTTAGCTCAGCAGTTCCGCCTCCTTTTCTACCACCACCAGTGGCCATCCTCCATTGTCCTTCCCCTTAGTCCTCATGCACAAAAACGTCTCGCTTTGTTGGAGCTAGTAGCCTTTTTTAAATATGCATGTGACTTTACAGTATTTGATTTTTTTGTGTACACGAACTATACATTACAACTGCACATTACCAGCTACATCATGTGATAATTTATCTAATGACTGGGTGGAAATGTTTATCAATGGATCAGTATCAGAATTCAGTGACATTTTAAGGAAATGTTAGGTCTGTTTGTTTTGGAGTATTGCTGCCAAGAAACGCTGAAGGATAGTTTTTCAAGATTTACTTCATAGTCAAGATGTTCCTTGCCTGTTATTATGACATTTCTTTTCTCACTGTTAAGGATCCTCGGATACATTTTAAACGCAACTGAATGCCTCTAACATTACTTCTCAATACTACGGTTCGATTCTCATGTACGTGGTAGCAGGTTTTGTCATCAGTCATTTTCAAAGGTGTTCATTTGGTCAAATTCTGTTTACCCGTCACCATAATTTTCCCATTTGAAGTTCTAATCTGATTTTTTTTTTTTTTTTAATTTAAAAAACAAAATTACAGCGAGGCTGCTGTCATGAAGGAAGTGTGCGCTCAGCTCAAATATATGTATATATATATATATATATATATATATATATATATATATATATATATATATAGAATAGGAACAAAGGCGTTACTAAAGCCGAAAACATGCGCTCAATCAGGTCAATTTGAAAGTAGGGGAAGTAAGTAAAGCTGAGAGCGCTCCCTAGATCTAGGAGGTGTGTGCTTTGTATGCCATTGGACAAGTCCGCCTTGCCCTATATTGGCTACAAGCCACAATGGGAGGTGGGGGGGGGGGGACCTACCATCCTACCGCTGAAACGTCTAACAGATCTAAGGGTATCTCACCATTCATAGTGCCCCCATTCCCCTCCCACCGGGAGGAAAATGGTCGGTACGACCAAGGCCATATGAATTGGTGATTTTAGCCGCTCACGACCATGGTTTCGGGTCAATGGGACCCTCATCAGGTGAGCATGCGGCGATACCCACAAGGCTGCAGCGTCCAACTAGCACTAAAAGGCTGCCCCAGAATAATCTGGTGCGTCTCCAGTACTAGCAGACGTTGCTACCCTAAAGCTCTGCAAGAGGTTTCAGCGGAAAAAGACTAAATAATTTAGAAGGAGCAACTGCCTAGGTGTAATGTCATGTAATTACATTTAATATAGAATAGGAACAAAGGCGTTACTAAAGCCGAAAACATGCGCTCAATCAGGTCAATTTGAAAGTAGGGGAAGTAAGTAAAGCTGAGAGCGCTCCCTAGATCTAGGAGGTGTGTGCTTTGTATGCCATTGGACAAGTCCGCCTTGCCCTATATTGGCTACAAGCCACAATGGGAGGTGGGGGGGGGGACCTACCATCCTACCGCTGAAACGTCTAACAGATCTAAGGGTATCTCACCATTCATAGTGCCCCCATTCCCCTCCCACCGGGAGGGGAATTTTGCATACAAAGCACACACCTCCTAGATCTAGGGAGCGCTCTCAGCTTTACTTACTTCCCCTACTTTCAAATTGACCTGATTGAGCGCATGTTTTCGGCTTTAGTAACGCCTTTGTTCCTATTCTATATTAAATGTAATTACATGACATTACACCTAGGCAGTTGCTCCTTCTAAATTATTTAGTCTTTTTTCCGCTGAAACCTTTTGCAGAGCTTTAGGGTAGGAACGCCTGCTAGTACTGGAGACGCACCAGATTATTCTGGGGCAGCCTTTTAGTGCTAGTTGGACGCTGCAGCCTTGTGGGTATCGCCGCATGCTCACCTGATGAGGGTCCCATTGACCCGAAACCATGGTCGTGAGCGGCTAAAATCACCAATTCATATGGCCTTGGTCGTACCGACCATTTTCCTCCCGGTGGGAGGGGAATGGGGGCACTATGAATGGTGAGATACCCTTAGATCTGTTAGACGTTTCAGCGGTAGGATGGTAGGTCCCCCCCCCCCCACCTCCCATTGTGGCTTGTAGCCAATATAGGGCAAGGCGGACTTGTCCAATGGCATACAAAGCACACACCTCCTAGATCTAGGGAGCGCTCTCAGCTTTACTTACTTCCCCTATATATATATATATATATAAAACCCTACAGTTATTGCATGTTATTACATGTACATGTACATGTACTTGCAGTTGGTGACTTCAGCTGCACTTACTGAATCTTTTGTGTTTCTCTGGTGAGCAGGACAGCAGTCTGGAACGTCTGGCGCGAGAAAGCGAGCTGCTGGAAAAAGCTTACGGACACTACTTTGACAAGAAAATTGTCAACAACGACATCGACGAAACGATTCGCACGCTGGAGAAGGCAATCGAGGATGTGTGCACCATGCCTCAGTGGGTTCCAGTCAGCTGGGTGTATTAACGCCAGGACAGGACTGGCTCCTTTCTCCTCTTGCCTTGCCGTGTGCGACCAGCGGTTTGTGATGGTGGGACCGATCGTTCTTCCAGCATCGCAGAGTTTTGCGCCTCCGTTGTTGCCGCCATGCACGACAACCTTGAGACTAGAGCACCGTGGCCTTGCTGTTTATGGATGGCCGCTTCGCGCTGGCCTCTGACTGTACAGTGTAATTAACAGATTCCCTAATCTGACCTGAAGAAAAGGGTCACGCATGAATGACTGTTACCACGTATGAATGACCGTTACCACTATGATCATGTGTTCCAATTGCCTTGATGTGTAAGTCAGTCTCTTGATTCACTGATGAAGACCCTATGCCTCTCTGTCCTGACGTACAAACGAAGCTAAAAGAGAAACAAACGGAAGTGTTGTCTGTTGCTTGAGCTGTTGCCATGAGGCCAGCTGTCGTGAACTTACGAACAAATGTTTTAGAGCTCTACATGATGTGGCATTGGTTGAGCGAGTGACTATAGACTGTTTGATGCTGATCTGTCTTTCATCATGACGTGCCTGTGTGCACAGTGTACAAGTGCGACTCTTTGTCAATACATCTTCCAGCTTCTGTATAACCAACCAGTACTCATTTTGACCAAATCCAGATCGACAGTTTGACAAAAAACGTGACTGTTCCTACGTGGATCCGTGTGGTACTTGCGCTCAGTTGGCACAGTTCGCCTTTTAGGGGGTGCAAATGTGTACCGGTCATTTGCAGGGGGAGCACCAGCTGCGTGCGACGGGTGCAAATGTATGTAGCTGGATTTGGGTCTCGCAGGTTGAAGTGACGTGACAGCTAACTTCGTTTTATGGATGAAAGTGATTAGCGAAAGCGAAATTAAACAAATGCAGCCATTAGATGGTGATCATGTATGTGCATAGTATAATACCTGTCGTGATTTGTAACCGTTTCAATGAAACTAGTGCGGCAATATCGCGAGAGCTGACCGGACTGAAGAGCGGGGTACAGTGGTCCTGCTGAGTGGAGAGCTGGAGTACGTCTGCTTCCCCTGCATATAACCAGTAAACATTTGCTCCCCCTAGCAGACGAACTACACAAACTGAGCGGTACTTACAGAAAAAGCACATTTATACTAAGACTTTTAACTTCGTGTGGACTTAGTGTAGTTTTGATTTGATGGCTTACGTTCATGTAGACTTGACTGGCAAGTCTTATTCTAAGACAATCTGTGAGTGAATTGTGACCGCCAAAATGTATGGTGCGTAGAAGTTGCAATCCAGACTAAACATGGTCAGCTCACATCAGATGTACAATGTACGCTAATGGCGAATTGCAGTGCACGGTGTAAAGATGAAAAGAAGTCAAAGAGGCAGCACATTTTGGTGTAGTGATGATGGCGTTCTCCCAACTACAACTTACTGTACTCGGCTTCATTAACCCTGAGCTCATCCCGGCTGCTGAGCTTTCCTTCCTTCTGCTGTTGTGCAGGGTAAAACAAGTTCCATTGCCCGTCATTTGCTTACAAACTTCGGACAGGAATTCATTCACATCATTATAGTGGCAACACTAGTCAAGTATTTTAGAACTAGAAGTTTTGTTTTGTTTTTAAATAATTTTTTAAAAATGATTATTTTAAAGGCCCTCATTGCTCCCATTGTTAGGCTCAAAGATCTCTCTGAGCTGTTCTGGTGGTGGTCAGCATGACGCCACTAGGACACATTCAGAAATACATGTACATGCACAGACAGGTTTGCGTTCAGCTGAATGGAACCCAAACGCAGTAGCCGGTGGCATTAGTGTATACGACAGTCGGCAAACATGGTGGATGTCATATACAGATGGTTGAGTTTTCCTCATTAATTTTGCAGACATGGACCATCAGTGTGCTTCATACGAAGCCCTGGTTATCTCTAAGATAGGTTGTTTCAGGCGGACAACAGATATTATGAATAGAAAATGGTATGCATGTCTAATAGAGATCGCTGTTGATGACAGGATTTGCTTGAGTTATGCATGCAGTTCATGTACATTTACTTGTGATCCTAGTTTTCATTGTGGGCAGGGACTCATTAACTCATTCAATACATCAGGATTTTTCTTCTTACTTTCCACATGGACAAGGCTGATTTATGAGGGTCTGACCAAAAATCATTAAAAAAAAAAAAAAAATAACCTAACAAGATACAGACTTGAAACTTTTAGGGTAGTTTACTAACGTATTCTTGCAAAAGAATTGGCCGAAGTATACTTGTAGTCACAGCTTTGTTAATTTCATGTGTATGCACAAGCAGTCAGGACATCAAGATGCAAGGAAACATTTGCCACGAAGCGATGTCATTATTACTTAGTCCAAGTGTTGTTTAGATGGTGTGTGATCCACTTCAATGCAATATACACTTAGAGACTGTTTGTATGCGTTTCCTGGGTTACACACAGTTTTACTTTCATACAAGTGTGTTCATTAGGAGAAATGAAAATAGATTGGAATTTTGAAGTGAAAGCAGACAGCATTGTACTCTACTCTGCAGCAGATTTCAGTTTCTGTAGAACATTCCTATTCTGTATCTCTTGAGAGAGAGAAAAGAAACAACAACAACAAAAAACAGCCACATGCTATTAATTAAAGCGACTCTTTTGACGTTGTAAAGTGTTAGTGTATATTCAAGAGATCATTGTACAAGTACACAAGAGTCTTCATTAACGCCTCATCAAGGAAACGTGCATATTGCAAAACACTGTCATACTCATCTGTTACCAATTTCCATAAACATGTATAAGCCTTTGCAAAGTATTCAATAGTTTTTTCATGTTGTTTCTGTTTTTATTTTTATTCCTTTTTTAATTATAATACACTACAATAATGGTAGTGGCAGACTTCTCCTTGGCACACACACACACACACATCCCTTCTGAGAAGGACAAGGCGTTGCATGGCCGGAGGACGAGGCAGTGAAAACCTGCTGCTGCTTATAAGCAATCATAGTACCTGCAATCACCTCTTGAAAGTAATACTGTCTGAAGTCTGAAATACAGAAAATGGAGTTTCACAGTAGTATTTCGGGGTGCCGAATATTGAGAAACATGTATCCAAGAACATACCACACTGTATGTACTACCATTTTCGAATTGACCAATATATACCACAAGTCCTATTATAATGTCCATGTAAAATCATACCCACTACTATTATTCAATTCAATTCAATTCAATATAACTTTATTGTCTGTCGATGGCAGAAAATTTTCTTCTGGCTAACACACACACACACACACACACACACACACACACACACATTAATTTATCTAGACATACAAATCCATACATATTAAACACAGATCCTAAAGTAATGTGTGATGTCCAAGTCTAATACTATGCAACTAAACTAAGAAATCTAAACTAAAAGATGGCAAGGGCATAGCGGACATGACACAGTATTTTATGCAGTAAATTAAATAATTTGGTACATTATCAAGTGAAATATGTACATGTATATGTCACGGCTTAAAATCTTCCACCTTTTGGCGGATTTCCACCTATGGCTAAATATTTTCCTCTCCCCAAAAAAGTGTGTTTCCTCCAAAACACTTAAAATCATGCCAGAACACGCCAAACTGCACAGATTTTAGTCAAATTTAAAACATTTTCCCCCAAAAAAGGTGTGTCCTCTGAAGCAATTAAACTTATGTCCAATGCACCAACATTGCACAGATTTCAGTCTTTAAAAAAAAAAATCTAAGTGAGCATGCCCCAGGACACCACTACAATAACACGTCTGCTTTGCAGATGCACACTTGTGGCCATACCACTGCGTCATGACGTAAATGCTACACACGCTTCCTCCTTTTAGGGGGAGCCGGGTTGGTCGAATGGTAGAGCGTTGGACTTCTAAATTCCAATGTTCGGGTCATGAGTTCGTATCCCGGCTGGGGCCAAATATTTATGCTGGCTTTTTCATCATTGCCTCGTCTTTGATACCGCCTGTATGTGGTGGAAACGGACGTTAAACCCCCAAACACCCACCCACCAAACTCCCCTCCTGTTCGACCACAGACCATTTTAAGCCATGATATGTATATGACATAATTTTGTTACTCTTACAGTCACCGTCCTGTACATTGTGTTCATGGTGGTTTTCTAATCGGGTCCAGTGTTGTCTGCTGTCAGCTGGAAGAAGCGACTAAGCGCCATGAATTTGATAAAAGCTGTAGGCTGTTTTTCCAGGTGACGGTAGATGTAAACAGTGCTAGGCGGTAAGGCCAGCCATACATATATGCTGCAGTTTTCAAAGATGGGAAAGAGTGACTCTAACTTTGGGTGCTACAGTTGCAGTATAAGAGAGAAATCAGGAAAGTTAAACAGACAAATGACCGTCTGGTGCTAACATAAATGTATGTCGCATATACCGTAATACGGCATCTTTTCAGTTCGTGAACATGCAACTGATCGGTTTGCGTCCAGTGCTGTAATACAAATTTCATTCATTAGCACTATCATTTTCACGTATGTTTCTGTTTTGCTTCTTTTTTACCTTTAATTATTTCTTTTTTTTTTTTTTTTTTTTGGCTGCCCCAGCTCTTTGCCAGCTCCAGTGGTGTTCCTCCCAGGTCACGGGTGGAATCCACGGAGGACTCGGAAGCTGGGACAATTTTTATTATGCATGATGATGGAGATGAGGATGATAGTAAGATGATGCTATGGAGGTCCATGTGGTTTGGGACTGCGGGACAGGGCCGCATTCCACGCTTCCTGTCATAAATATCCCGGCATTAACCAGGCCCGGGAACTAAGGCACCTGCGGTGCCGGCCGTGTAATCATCCACGTCATAAGACGTGTCATACTAAGGGAAGCACCCCCAAAGTCGCACCCGTGAAGTGGGTGAAACTCGGCTGTGTGGCAACAGCCTCCCCATCGGGCCCATAGCACACCCGCTCTGGGTAGGAGCCGACCTAGGTAGGAAAAATCCCGCTTGCCTCGGCTGGGATTCGAACCCGGGTCTCCCGGTCCATAGTCCGAAGTGCTAACCACTACACTACGGGGGCCGGTACCTTTAATTATTTCAGTAGCTTCATTGATGGGTCTAGCTGAAAAAAAAAAAAGAATGCTGGACTTCAAAAGGGTAAGGCGTGGTGACATTCAGTTGCAGACTACCCACAAGAGCATCTTAGGGTGAAACCGTGAGTCCGAAGGATATACCCTCGGACACAAAAGTGCATGAGGGATGGGGGCTGGGCCAGGTTATTCTTAAAAACTTTGAGGATGAAAAAAGCTGAAAAACAAATCAGTATCAAGAGAAAATCTAGGGCAAAATTATTACGACCCCTGAAAAGAACCAAGATTTTTAAAATGTATGCACCAGTTACATGCTTGCACGTATTCCCTAAGCACTGTCAGAGCCAAGACCCAGCATGTATTGTAGACAAAATCATATTTGTGACCCTGTACTGGGAAAACCATGCAGACAAAATCATATTTGTGACCCTGTAGGTGGGAAAACCATGCACAGATCAGAAGCAGTCCTTATCAACAGCTGTGTCATGGGCTGAGAAGGCCACTCTGGTGTTTTGCAAAAACACACTGTCCAGCTGTAAAAACAGAACTCACTGAAGTATTTCTGTTTTAAATACAGAAAACAATTCCGTGGACAAACTCAGTGTTAATGGTTTGTGTAAAAAATCAATTTTTAAAAACAAATTTCTCCCCCCCCCCCCCCCAGTTTCCTTTGCAGGGTTACACATTTGTACAGTTTCAATCAGAGCTTGTTACAGCAGATATACGAGTAACAGTTGTATGTCTGGTTACAAAACGTGCAAGCCAGTGCTCACCTTCTTCTACAGAACACTTCAGGATTTGTAAAACTGCTGACTATATTGTTCCTGTTTTGAGTATTTATTTTTCTATAACAGAAACGTAGATTGCTTCTTATCGTTCATTGTGCATATGTATTATACTATCATAGTTCCCATAGCTGTTATGTTTCTCTCATAATTAAGATGTATATATATATATTGAGTTCATGCAGACCTGTTCATTGTTGAGTATCGTTTGTCTTGAATTTTTGGTGACGTGCAGATTATTCTTTCTCGTAATGTACAAACATTTTTTCTTCAGGATTCATAGTTTTGTGTCCATTAGACTGTGCATTTTTTCCTATTGTTTTCATCTGGCAGAGAAAAAATAACAATAAGGAAGAGCTGTTCATGGACTGCTATAGGCAGAGTTGATTCCAGAGCGCGGAATCGTGGGAATCCCACTACATTTGTTTACTGGACGCATAAATGGAAACAGTGTGGCCCTTTCCTCGCAAGGTTATCCCGCTGTCCTCCCACGTCAATTTTTTTTTTTTTTAAATAGGTAGGTTAGGTGGCGCTGCACTGAGGCGACACACTCCCCCTGGGGGGAAGCAGCCCGATTTTTTGTTGTTGTTTTTTGTTAAGTTCTTGCACATACCGTTTCATTTTGTTTTTATTGGCTTAAAATCTTAATTTTTCATTCTTATTTTGTTTAGAGTTGTTAGTCCAAAGACAGAATTTTCATTTTTATACCTACCTGTTATTTAATGGACAAAGTATTTTTGAATTTGAATTTCCCAAAAGGTATGTTTAAAGAATTTTTTTTTTTAATTGTGTGATTAGTCATCACCGTGCTGCCGCGAGTGACCATCGGTTTTGTGACTGCCGCAAGGTTGGTCACACTCCAACGCATTCCCACCCTAGAAAGCAAATACCCTTAGGTGAGGTTATATCCAGGCTAACCTGGCCTTACAGTACACGACTAGCTCTTGCATATTGGCTCATGTTAGAGAGAATTGCATCATAGAAGGTGCATCTTTTACAACTATCCCATTCTACCAGTGATGTAGCGCAGTCATTTTATTATGTTAATTCTTTAATGCTGTGTGTGAAGATTGTCTGTTGTTTTGTTGTGCAAACTGAAAGCCTGATACTACGAATCTGGCGAGATGTACCACAGGTCGCACTGAAACTAACTTGGCTGTTGCAATGTTGTTGATCAGCTGACTGATGCCAGCTATTTGCTGGTTTAGTGAAGCACAAACTGTGAAATGAGTGCTTTTTTGCTTTTTGCTTTTTTTTTTTTTTTTGGGGGGGGGGGGGGCTTATGTGTGTAACAAAGTGAGTCCACCATTGATACATGTACAATGACAACAATCTTCATAAGTTTTTTGCTGAAACACTCTTTGAACTTGCTGTTGCTAAAAATATGAGCAAAGGAAGGAAAATCTAAAAGCTACAGAAATATGTGTATAAGGGAAAAAGAACAACAAAAAAGACTGTAAATACAGCCACTGGCAGCTGTCACACTCCACAGCCAAGCAAAAGACGTGAAAATGAAGGCAACCAGAAACTAGCTGTATTGTATCAACAGTGTTCACATTCACATTACAATAATTTACAAACATGTATGTGTTGCGGTACTTGTTACTTGACAAGTTTTACAGTAAAAACCAAAATCAAGAGTTTATTCCAGGAGCCCCCCCCCCCCCCCCCCCATTATACACTTGCATCCAAAGTTGGTTTGGTTTTTGTTTTTTTTTGTTGTTTTTTTGTTTTTTTTGCCACTGTACGCAAGAACGCCGTTTTCGTTAAATTTGCCAGGCTTATTTTGGATGAGGTATGATATGTGAACTCAAATCTTCTGTATGTCGCATGTCGATTCTGAGCAGGACAATATTATTAAAGCAAATGATGCATTAAGTTTTACAAACTTGTTTAAAAAAAAAAAAATCATACAAAGCCCATCACCATCTTCAAAGAACGGGTGGTTACCACCAGTAATGTCCATGCTTGTACAGAGTTACTTGTCAAGGAATCATGTTTTCTGTGTGGTGTAATGATGTATACAGCAGCAAATTGAACTTCGCTGCCCTTAGTCTGCAATGTGATTCACCATGGTCCATTTCTATATAAGGATAAAGTCTGACCTTGTATTTTGGCAGTGTTTTAATGTGTGGTCATTTCTTCGTGTGTGTGTGTGTGCGAGGGACAGACAGATAGACGTGCAGAGGCAAAGCTAACCTAGTTATACAGACTTCAATATAAGTCAAGGACCACATTGACAGACAGGTCTAATTTTTAAGAATTCACAAAAAAATAGAGATCAAGGAATCTTTCAAATTTTTTGCTGTGAAAGTGTTAAAGGGTTAACGATGCATCCTGCAAAGCTTGCTGAAGCTGAAAAACCACCAAATGTTTTGGCCTTAACCTCTGTGTGCTGCGAGAGTGTTTGCAAGTGGTCCTTGACTTATGTTGAAGTCTGTATAAGACATCTGACTCCAACATCAGAAGGTTGCGTGTTCGCATCACGTCGGGGTCACCAAGATGTTGCGACCCAGTCTTGCCTTCCACCTTCCCGTACACTTTCACACACGCACATAACCACTCGCGCGCCCATACGCAACCAGACAACACCAGACGCGGAAAACGCTCACAATACGGTATGAAATCTTTACCACAGACACTCAAACACTTAACTATACATACAGGTGCACAAGCACTTCCTGTCTGTTTCGGAACGTGTCAGGCGACTTGGTGGCAATTACTGACTAATTTATTACCAACTCAAAATGGCTGACATTAAGAACGTGAGATAACAGTCTTAGTCCGTTATATTCATAGCTATTCTGGTGGCTCTGTGTCTGACAGTTGGAGGAATACGTTACGGAGTGTATACACCCTTACATTGATACAACTAGTACTAAATAACGACAATAAATTAGCCCAAACATTTGCGACAATGTGTCTTGAAGCAAGTTTTCATTATACGGACAAACTGTGTGCACTTTGGTAAAATTGTAGCTAAGGTAAATTAAGGTGCCCCAGAGAAAAAGAAAATCTTTTACGTTCATCGTTAAAATGGCGTAAGGACACAAATTGATCGGGGGGGGGGGTGTCATGTTTGGTGTTTGTTTGAGGTACCCTGTTTGGCAAGTGTGCTAGTCTGCAGTGATTTTTGTTGTCATGAAAAAGCGTGATTTTTGTGTTAGGTAGGTCAAGGTGCATGGCAGGCGGTCACAAAAAGAGGCAAGCTGCCAGTGAAGCTGGGACTTTTTGCACCGTGGTGGGACACAAGTGAGGCAAGCAGATTTGTGTGAACTGCCTTTCTGGCCTAAAGAGAAAGTAGACATGCATTACTCCAGTGAGGCCTGAGCGGAAAGGAGATGCTCAAATTTGTTTCAACCCCTGTCAGGTGCGTGCCTTTGAATGGTCTGTTCGTGGTAGTAATTGTTTCTAGATTGAAGCATTCGTTATGATGCCTGAGGCTAATAAGGAATATATAGGCATTTTAAGGCCCTTTGTGTTTGTGTCCTTCACCCAAATGCGGACAAACTTTGTGCACTTTGGTGTGACTGTAACTGGTGTCAATGAAGGTGCCCGCAAGAAAACAAAGAAACAACCTTTATATTACATATATCTCATTAACTCTTTCCAGACGAACAGCCGCATATGCGGCCTTACCGCCCACATCGGTTTCAGGCGAACAGCCTCATAAAAAAATATGCGGATTGTGATTTTTTTTTTTAACAACATGACTAACAACAAAGCTATTTAGGTTTGAAAGTTGGAATTTCAGCAATAGCTGCATAAACGTGTTAGTAAACTACCCGGAAAATGTCAAGCCGTATCATGTTTTGTTATTTTCATGATTTTTTATTTATTTATTTTTTTTTTTTTTTGGAACCTCACAAATCGGCCCGTCTACAGGGGATGGCTGAGGAAAAATCGGCCCGTCTTGAATGAGTTAAAATACGGACAAAGTTTGTTCACTTTAATGCAGCTGGGAATAAATGGAGAGAAAATCATTAAACGTGATTTTTAAAAAAGCGAACAAATTTTGTGCACTTTGGTTGCGTGGGAAATGGGAAATGCATAAAACTACCGCAAGAAAACGTTTCCATTACACGCTGTTGAAAGAAGACAAACTTTTGTGCACTTTGGTGTGTAACTGGGAATAAATTAAAGTGCCAGCATGGAAAAACGTTTCCATAATACATCGAAGAGAGAGCAAACTCTGTGCATGTTGGTGTAAATGGAATAAATACGTACAAAAAAGTTGAATTTGAAATAATCATCAATAATGAAATACAAGTAAACCTTAAACGTTTAGACATAATCCTCATTGGAAAATCGGCTTAACTGCGAATAAAGAAATTTAGTGTAAATGGAATAAATACGTACAAAAAAGTTGAATTTGAAATAATCATCAATAATGAAATACAAGTAAACCTTAAACGTTTAGACATAATCCTCATTGGAAAATCGGCTTAACTGCGAATAAAGAAATTTAAGGTGTCCAGAAAAACAGGCTTCAATTATACTCGCCAGGACAACAGACCTTGTGAACTTCAGTGCAGTCGGGAATAATTAAGTAATGAAATTAAAACAATTAATGAAATACATGTACGTGTGCAAAATGTACAAGTAACATAAACTTTTAATGTTTGGACACACACTCCAGAAAAGACTTGAATGTTGACTGAACACGCGAAAACGTGGCCACATTGTCAAAATATCATTTCTGAGTTACCAGTTTTGTAGAAACATACAAAATGTTTGTTCAGATGAAAAACAAAACACAACACCAACAAGAAACAGAATAATTTTGAATGTGATAGTTGTTCAGCTATCATTCTTTGAACTTCGTGTGTGTGTGTGTGTGTGTGTGTGTGTGTGTGTGTGTGTGTGTGTGTGTGTGTGTGTGTGTGTGTGTGTGTGTGTGTGTGTATAGAGGGGGGGGGGGGGGGTCCAAAGCTTTGCGAACAGTTTTTGTGCAGGAGATGTTGTTTTATTCCCTAGCCTCTTTGTTGCTTTCAAAGCAAAAGAGTTCTCTGTGCAGTCACGTGATAACGAGTACAGCAACTGCATTGGTGGCCGTACACAATGCGGCGTTACAGGAATTTCCACAAGAGTCGAACTGGCGTGCAATACGATACTAAGATTTTTTTTTTCAAAAATTAATTCAAGTTCAAGTTTTGAAGTGAAAATTCTGTCAGAGAGAGGGACTGCACGAATTATGCGGCCATTCCGTTCCTAGACCACACCCGAGACCGTCCTAACCATCAGTCTTTCTCGAAGTTGTGGACCGAGAAGACAGACCTCGACTGACCTTTGCCTTGGCTTCACTGGCCTTGACCTTGGCAGCCACGAGCTTCATGAGTCGTTCCTCCCAAGCTTTTTGCCGACGCTCCATTAGGACGCCAAACATGTAGAGGATCGGGTTGATGGCGGAGTGAAGCGGCAAGATGAACACGGCCATGTCAGCTCCCACCTCGACAGGGATTGGAGTGCCGGAAGACGCCAGAATGCCGAAGAGACTTACCGCAAACCAGCACAAGCAGTCCACCATGGTGACTGGCACCAGCCGGCGAGCGATGTCTCTCTGGAGATCCAGTTTCGATTTTTCAGTGGCGATGACGTTGCTCTTTCGGATAGAAGCGTTGACGAAAGCCTGCCCGACGGTGATCAGCACACTCAAGATGAAGGTGAAGACGACCACGACGCCGAAAGCGTATCCCTCACCAGCAAAGTCGTTCCTAGGAAAGGGCAGTGGAACGCAGATCCCCGTCTGACCGTAGACCTCCCATGACGTCACCGCCAGCGGTACCACGGCGAGCAGTAAGCCCAGAATCCAGACCAAAGCGCATGTCACTTGCGCTGACATCTTGTGGAAGTGCAGGCGAGAGTAGTTTGGCGCGTGCAGCACAAGGACGCGGTCGAGAGTGATGAGAGCGATCAGGAAGAGGGACACTTCATTCGACAGCATGAAGAAAAAGCCGGCCACCTGACAAGCGGCGCTGCTCCTCCAGATCGTGTCTTCCCACAGGTAGCTGCCCTTGTACATACTGTCCGCCACGCCTATGATCGTCAGGTACACGCCCATCAGAAAGTCAGACACGCTCAGGTGAGTCACGAAGACGCCGTAGGTCGTTGCCAAACCGCTCCTTCTGACAAGAACACGCAGAACGAAGCTTCCGAGATTGCCGGTCAAAGCCAGTGAGGCACCGACGGCCGTAAAGACTCGGTAAGACGTTGACCCGAGGAGAGCGTCACAAGATGATATCCCGTCGCTCGGTGCTCGGCAGTTCTGCAAGTTGAAGCCTACAGGCAGCGTGGCCGGACAGCAGAGCTTGTAGTTGTCGGAGTCCACAGTCTGCAGGCGATCCAAGCCACCAAAAACGTCCTTTGGGAACTCGGCCACTGGGCATCCGCGGAGATCCAGTTCGGTCAGTCTCCCCAGCATTTTGAAGCCGGCTTCTAGGACGTTGTCCACCCCGCTGTTGGACAGGTTCATGATTTCAAGGTTCTCAAAAGGGGTGAAGACGCTGGAGTCCAAAACGTCAATCCGCACACCAGACAGGTCTAGGAGCTTTAGAGCTGGGAAAGAGACAGCTGAGGTGGCGTCTATAAAGATACGTGCCAGCGGGTTTCCTGAAAGGGACAACTCACGGAGACTTGGCATCCCTGTGATGTGTTCTAAACTGACGAATTGCAGGTCGTTGTCGCTGAGGTCCAAGCTGTGCAGATTAGGCAGCGTTATTGTTGTTAGACGCTTGAGTCCACATCTGGCCAAGCTGACGTGAATCAGCATTGAGTTATTCTGTCCCAGCTCACCGAGGTCCATTCCCGTGCCGCTGGCATCGAGGTAACGCAACTCCTCGTAGAGACCGACATCAAACCTGTCAGCACAGAAGAATGCAAGCCCGTGGCACGTGCAGTTCTCGGGACACTCCACGCCACAAACCAGCTCATCGTCCTGACCCGGACATTGGTAGAAACCGTCACAAACATGACTAGGGTGAAGGCAGACACTAGACCCTCGACAACGATAAAACCCTGGACACTCATAACTAGAACACGCCGCCTCGTCCTCTCTGCCCGGACAGTCGTACACGCCGTTACAGCGCACGTAGACCGGCAGGCAGTAGCCGTCGCCTGGACACTGGAAGTGGGTCTCTGGGCAGGGAAACGATCCATTATCAGGCACGTCGGTTAAAGGCGTTACCGTGAAGCTGCCGCGCCCGTCGAAGTCAACTACGGCTGGAGGGGGAGGATTGTGGACGTCGTACTGAAGATCCCAGCGATCGCAGTGCACCTCGTCAGATCCGTCAACACAGTGAGGCTGTCCGTCGCACCACTGAGCCTGCGACACACACTGAGGAAGGACAGAGTGTACACACACACACACACACACACACACACACACACACACACACACACACACACACACCAGTAAAGCCAACTAACATATTAAAAATAGATTTTGTAAAAAATACGAGCCATTTGTCTGTGTGTTGTATGTAAATATGTCTTGTATAAAATAAATTAAAAACAGAATAAAAAAAAGAACAGGGTGTGTGGGTGTGTGTGGGTTTAATGTCCTTTTCCACCACATAAGGGTGACATCAAAGACGGGACAAGGGAACAGCCAGCACTCATTTTTGACTCCCAGTAGGTAGACAAGAAGAAAAGCGTGCTACACAATGATACTGAACTCACAACCTGTTGCCTTCTATCACTGACCCCTCTCCTCGTTTCCACCCCGTGTCCCATTGTACCCTCTGTCGCTACATCTTCCCGTCACCACGCCGGTGAGAACCAAGGTCAGGACATCAAAAAGCCTCCGTATCGGATACTAGGTCTCTCTCTCTCTCACACACACACACACACACACACACACACACACACACACACACACACACACACACACACACACACACACACACACCACTACCTCCCGGCTGGGGCCAACTATTTGTACTGGCCTTTTCCTCGTTGTCCTGTCTTTGATAGCACCCTTATGTGGTAGAAAAGGACGTTAAACTCTCAACTCCACCCCCCTCCCCCACTCACCACTACCACCAACAGCAACCGAATTCATAAGCCTTCCTTTACCTGCGCAGTTTTACCACACTGTAGCGGCGTGCTGCCCGTGCAAGTCGGGAAGACACACAACTCCTCATCACTGCCGTCCTGGCAATCCTGACGGTGATCACACACCAGGCTGTACGGCACGCGCCCACCGTCATTGGCGCAGGTGAAGGACGGAGGAAGTGATGTCAGAGGGGCCGGGCACGCGGAGAATGACGGGACACCCCACACATCTCCACCGCTGACGTAAGCTTCCGCCCAGCACGCGACCCGCGCGTCACAAGCCAAGAACGCGTGCGTCACGTGACCTGCCGGACACTCTACACTGTGAACGCCGATGTTCCGGGTTAAAGGACCTGCGAGTCTGATCTCTGATTGGTCGACAGCGGGCTTGTCGTCACTTCCGCCGGGCCCAGAGCGGCCAACTTCGCAGAGGTAGTACATGTTGTATTTCATATTACAGCTGAAAGTTGTCGGCCTTGCAGCCTCCATGGCTGCGATCATGCTTGTGTAGGAGCAGGCCGGAGGGTCCTTGTAAAAACCGTACCGCGATAAGTACGCCATTGTCTTGTCTGCCCATTGCACAGCGTACTTGTACCTTCAAGATTCAAAGTTAAAACACATGATGACAATTTCATGATCAAAAAGCATGTGATGTCTGAACGACGAACAACATAAGATGAAACAACGACTTAGTAATGTGCATTTCTGCCATTGACCGAAATGAAATAGAACTAAGAGGCCCTCACGTAATGGGTAATGGTTGATTTATTCTGCATTTAAGCAAAATGTACTTCGTGTCAGATCTCTGAAGATGGGAAGATTTCCTTAAAATAGCATGTGAGGAAGCTTCGTATACATTTGACCGTGACCAACACGTGAGGCAGCTTCGCATAGATATTTGACCATAATCTGCATATGAGGCGGTGTCGTATACATTTGACCTTGACCTAGACGTGCGACAGTATCGCATGTTTGACCTTGACCTAGATGCGAGGCAATTTCATGTATAGATTTGACCTTGACCTACACGTGAGGTAGCTTGATGTATATATTTGACCTTGGAGACAGCTTCATATATATCTGAACTGGCTTGACCGACACCGGAGGCGGCTTCGACAATACACATTTGACCTTGACCTACATGTGAGGTAGCTTGATGTATATATATTTGACCTTGGAGACAGCTTCATATATATCTGAACTGGCTTGACCGACACCGGAGGCGGCTTCGACAATACACATTTGACCTTGACCTACATGTGAGGTAGCTTGATGTATATATATTTGACCTTGGAGACAGCTTCATATATATTAATTGGCGTGACCGACACCGGAGGCAGCTCTGACAATACAAATTTGACCTTGACCTACATGTGAAGCAGTTTCGAGGAGGTCGTCCTCAGTCCGGTCAACACCGCGCCCCTCTTCCGGTTCATGATGACCTCGTCGAACCCACGCCACTCTTCCTCCGAGTTGAGGCTGGCCAGATGACCCCCTAAAGACACGCATTCCATGCTTGCCTCGATCCACGTGATAGGTTCAGCGGGATGTTCGAGCACGTAACACCCCCCTCCGGCTGAGATACGGCCCTGCCCACAGGCGGTGTCAGTGTAGGGGCAGGCCGCCTCGTCTTCACCGGCTGCACACTCCGTCTCCAGGTTACAGAGTAAGTGCAGGTCAAAGTCCGACCAGTGAGGGACGGAGCAGTTCCACTTTCCGCTGGCCAGTTTTTCCGGGGCTGCCGAGATCTTGATAAACAGATATGACAGTTAGTGGAATAGTGATAGTTTTTGTTTTGTTTTCACTATTTTATTGTCTCTTTCAGAAAATTGTGGTTGTCTTTCCCGGGCTAAGCGCGTTGCCGCGGTACAGCGCCAGGAGTGGTGGTGGTGGTGGGAGTCGGGGGAGGGGGGGGGGTGCTGGAGACGCGTGTGTGTGTGTGTGTGTGTGTGTGTGTGTGTGTGTGTGTGTGTGTGTGTGTGTGTGTGTGTGAGAGAGAGAGGTTACATTTATGATAATCTTAAGTTATGCATAGTCGATTTTATGTTAATAATTCTTAAGTCTTGCCATGTCTTGTTGGTCTTGGTATTTTGGGCAAAAGCAATTTCCCTTTTAGGGATGAAGAAAGTATTTTCAATTCAACAAACACACCTGATGGAAAGAAAACAGCAGTCTAAACCCCAGCCATTTGTCCAAAACTCTGTCGCTGGTGAGGTGCACGTGCAACGCGTCAGTTTCCAGCACAAGGGGAAAGGGAGGTAAGGTGCCGCACACTCTCCACACCAACTCATCTTCGGTGAAGTTGCCGCCCGTGAAGATCTCCACCTGGTCGCCGCAGCCGCTGTAGAAATTATAATTGAGCTGAAGGAAGTAGAAGCTGATCATAACGGCGTGATCTTGGGGAACCGTGATATTCACCCAGCTGTCCATCCGGGTCGGGAATGATCTGTAGTCCTCTGGGTTCCATCCTGGTGTCTGAATATAGCCTGGTTGAAAGAAGAAGAAGCACAGCTATGGAATGTGGCTGCGAGAACGGCAATAAAAAGTAAGTAAGTAAGTGTGTGTGTGCGTGTGCGTGCGTGTGTGTGTGTGTGTGTGTGTGTGTGTGTGTGTGTGTGTGTGTGTGTGTGTGTGTGTGAGAGAGAGGGGGGGGGGGGTCATGCCTATACGCTCTGTCCCCCGTCAACTGAAATGATAAGTTCGACGTAATTTGTAACAACTGTTCTTCTAAACCATCCAGTTCCCAAATGAGCACCCGACGCTTCCCCTCCCCCTCCTAAGTAACCATTCTCAACAACAACAACAACAACAAAACAGTTTGACGAACCTTTTGTCGGCGATACGAAGCGGACTTCTATTTCCGGTTTCACAGGGGTCGCCACTGCGGTCACCGTCATGCGCAGCGCGTAGGGACGACTGACGTCACCGAGTTTTATCCGAAAGTTGACGGTACCGCCAGAGCTGGTGAAGTCGGAAAGTGGGTCAAAAACCGTCTCGCACCCGTCCCAGTCTTCTGTCACAGTATTACCGTCCTCATACACCAGCACGGAATTCTCAGCCGTGCACGTCTGCTGCAGAAAGTGAACTTGCAGCACGTGTTCAGGCGAAGTGGACGCCGTGATCACACAGACACCAACACCCGAGATGTCGACGTTGTCGGTGGACACAAGTGAGACTGGCGTCTGTCCCACCGTTATATTCAGAGTAGATTTGGACTCCAGGCATTCTCGCGCGTCCACAACTGACGCGTTAGTGGTTTCAGTCAGACGATCTGCGGTTGAGTCTGGTTTGTCAGTTTGAGTGAGAGGAGCAGTCGTGCCAATGAAGTTCTCCTCCGCCGAAGCTGCCCGGAAGTTCCCGAGCAGGATGATGGTTAGAAAACTTGCTAAGCGTAGTGCTAGACTCCAGGAGTAAGTGTGTTTTCGTGCCATGGTTTGGCAGTAGTCTTTAGAAGGCAGGTTTTAAAAAATGGGTCGGTTCACTTCAGCTTATATGAAGCAAGGCTGAATCACTTTGTCCAAATACATGGAAACAGCGACCTTGTACATTCACTGACAGTCTGAGTCCAGCCACTACTTCTCTTTCTCTATTTCTCAGTATTTCTTCTTCAGACTCATCCAAATTTACCGCATAGAAATGTCTCTTTCTGTCCGCTTCTCTATCTTGGTCACACGTACAGTATACGATGAACGGGTCAGGCCCATTAGACACCCAGCGAAATGCTCCCTGTACCGTCAACTTTCGCTGTATTAGAGAGTAAAAATTATTTCATCAAGCTGATCTCAGTAATAGCTGGGCAATTTCTGTGCCCAGTGAATAACCTACGTGGTAATTGTGAGGTGAGTAAGAGCATGCGGGTTTCCATCCCGAAAATGTCAACTTTGGATCTCATTTGAGTGATAGGGTGCTGACGGCAGAGGATGAAAGAACGACTTTAAAGCTTGAACTTGTATCCGCTGTCCTGTAGAATGATGGTCTGCTGCTGGACAAATCAAGACTGGAGACTACTCATAATTTATAAACATTTCAGATTTTAATTTAGTGAATCTGCCGACGCTGTAAGCCTACAGAAGAATGAAAAACGGATATAATTTAGGGGAACAAACAAACAACAACAACAAAACCGGTTTTATGTATATTTGTTTGTTTGTTTCTTTTTGCGGTTTTTGTGTTGCAGGTGTTGTACTGACTGTGGTACACATGAAATCATAAAAGGTACGAGTGTACAGCGTCTTATGTTTTGCTGGGCAGTATCTAAATGCAATTTGAAAGAAACCTAACAGAGAAACACGCAATCCTCGTTTATACAGAAAGTATATTTAGAAGGATGAGACTGCCATCCGTTAGGGATTTGTGCGCACTCTGTATTTTTTTTTTTAAGTTTGTCTGTTTCGTTGTTTGTTGAATCAGTTTTAATTAAGTAGTTTTTTCTTTGGGTGGGGATACTCTTTTTTGTTTTGTTCATTTATTGTGTTTTTGTGCACCTACTAAGCTAGTCCACAAAACGCGCCACTAGTAATCCTAATGATTGTTAGGTAAAAACAAAATCCGGGGCGATGACAACCTCAACACTTTCCAATTAATACATTCACACATTGTGTTTTATGCGCATAACATCTGCCAGTACAGCATAAAAGAACTGTACATCTACATCTGTCGCTACTGCTTTTAGCATTTCTGCAATGTGAGGATGTCCTGAAAGTAATCGAGTTCAGTTTTTAAAAATTCCTACGGCTTGTCATTTGTCATTCACAGAACGTGACTGTTTCTGTCTGTGTTTATCCCTCAGTGGTAATCTTCGTGGACTTCAAGCTTCCTTGAGACGTAATCGACTTGAGCAGGGTTTCCTCTTGCGCGCGCTGCCTGCGCTCCAGAATGGTGTTGAGCGTGTACAGGAAGGGGTTGAGGGCCGAGTTGAGCGGCAGCACGAAGATGGCCATGCTGACGTTGACCTCGCCAGGGACTGGAGTCCCCTGGGAAGCCAGCAGACCCAGCAACCCGATGGGAAACCAGCACAAGAAGTCGGACGCGGCGATGGTGATGAGTCGTCTGGCGATGCTGAGGTCCTGGGATTTCTTGGACGTGCTGGAGGCGGACATTGAATTTGCTCGTATGGAGGCGTAGATGGAGGCCTGGCCGGCGGCGATCAAGAGGAACAGGACGAAGTTCAGGACGATCATGACTCCGAAGGCGTAGTCGTGTCCGGGGAAGTCGTTCCTGGTGATGGGCAGCGGGAGGCAGATGCCGTTCTGGCTGTAAAACTCCCACTGTGACCCCATCACCAGTGGCACCGTGGCTACGACGAGCCCGAACAGCCAGACGACAGCCGAGGCGATCAGGGCGGAGCCTTTCTTAAAGCAGAGGTTGCTGAAGGGGAAGCGAAGCACGAGGAAGCGGTCCAGCGTGATGAGGCAGATGATGAAGGCCGACACCTCGTTGGACACGAGCGAGAAGAAGCCGGCAGTCTTACACGCTGCGCTGTTTCTCCAGCTGGTGTCTTCCCACAGGTACGTGCCCATGTACACGCGGTCCGCTACGCCGATGATGGCCAGGTAGACACCCATCAGAAAGTCCGATACGCATAAACTGGTGACGAAGACCCCAAACCCCGACCGCAATGCACTTTTCTGGACAAACACGCGGACCACGAAACTGCCGAGGTTTCCAGCTAGAGACAGCCCGGCGAACACGGACAAGAAGACACGGTACAAGTCTGAGCGGAGGAGGGCATCGCAAGAGGAGATTTCGTTGCTCGGCGCTTGACAGTTGTTCAAATTAAATCCCTTAGGCAGCGTGGCCGGACAGCACAGCTTGTAGTTGTCAGCGAACACGGTGTTCAGGCGATCTAGACCCTGCAGTGCGTCTTGTGGGAACTGAGTCATCGGGCATCCCCTGAGATCCAAGGCGCGGAGTTTGCTGAAGGTTCTGAAGCCACCTGGGGCTACTCTCTCGATTCTGCTTCCCTCTAGATTAAGGACCTGAAGGTTCGGGAAAGGGAAACTGTTTGCGTCGAAGTCAGGGCTCTCTACTCGGGACAGGTCAAGTCGCTGAAGCCTTGGGAAGAACATGTCTACACCCCAGTCCTTTTCGAACAAAGAGGTAATCGGATTCCCGGATAAAATCAGTTCCTGTAAATTGGGCATGCGCTCCAAGTGGCTGATCCCAACGACTTGAATGAAGTTGTCACTGAGGTTGAGACTCCGCAGGTTGGGAAACTCCACGTTGTCCAAGTCAGTCAGGCCACAGTTGGACAAACTCAGATGGATCAACATGGTGTTAGTTGACAAGTTTCGCGGCGTTAACCCGCTACCGGCTGCGTCAAGATAACGGAGATGTGGGAATGACTTAGCTGGGAAAAACCCTTTACAGACAAACGCCAGACCATGGCACGTGCAATTTTCAGGACAACCCAAGTCACAGAACAGTTCGTCGTCCTGCTGAGGACATTGGTATGCCCCGTCACACACGTGCTGCGGGTGCAAACAGATGGCGGATGCTCGACAGCGGTAGAACCCGGGACACGTGTAGCTGTCACACGCCGCCTCGTCCTCTTTGCCCGGACAGTCGTACACGCCGTTACAGCGCACGAAGACCGGCAGGCAGTAGCCGTCGCCTGGACACTGGAAGTGGGTCTCTGGACATTGGGAACCTGCGACGAAATTGGTTGACTGGAGGCTTTACGTCTATTTCCATCTACGGGTGACATCAGATATGGTGCAACATAAAGAAAACGCCAGCACAATTTCTGGCCTCCCACCCCAGATAATAATAATGAGTATTGTATAGGCGCTTTACCCAATTTCATGAATCGGCTCAAAGCGCCGCGAACTGAACCCAACACACATGCTCACGTGAATCACACGCATTCTCTCACACACATAAACACATTACAATCACGTGGTGCGAAGGGTCAGCTCAGCTATTTAAATTTCGGAATTTAGAATTGCATTTGTTTTTCAAATTTGGTGGGCTGAACATTTCCAAAGCAGAGGGGGGGGGGGGGGGGAGAAGCCGGAGTACCCGGAGAGAACCCCCGACGATCGGCCCGAATGAACAGTGTCACATACGAGAGGGAAAAATTCTTTGCCCCGAGTGGGACTCAAACCCCTGACCTCTCGCATCGGTGACAAGTCTCTTAAACACTAGACCACCGACCGCCCCAGATTCGAACTCACGCTCCGAGCATTACAAGTCTAACGTTTTACCAGTCAACACTCCGCCATGTCTGTCGAGGATGTGGGCGGTCGGTGGTCTGGTGGTTAAGACTTAGTCACCAATTCGAGAGGTCAGGTTCGAGTTCCACTCGGGGCGAAGAATGTTTCTTTCTCGTATGTGGCACCGTTCATTCGGGCCGACCATCGGGGTTCTCTCCCGGTACTCCGGCTTCCTCCCCTTGGAAATGTTCAGCCCACAAAATTCAAAACTAAATGCAACTCTAAAAATTTTGAAACAATTCTGAGCCAAATATTTGGGATAAAGCGCCTATATTAATGAGTTTATTATTTTTATTATTATATGCAAACCTTAGCAGGTAACGTATTAAGAGGGTGGGTCGTTAGGTGTTCGGGAGTTTAACGCCTTTTCAACTATGTATAGGTGATATCAAAGACAAGGGCAACGAGAAAAAGGGCCCCAGCCGGGATTCGAACTCACGACCCGAGCACTTAAACTCCAACGTTCCACCACTCGGCTGTCCCGGCTTCCCGTAACGTATCAGGAGACATACCTGCTGGAAGCTGGCTGTAGTTGTAACTGCCACGCCCATCGAAGAGAATGGCGGCTGGTGGAGGCTGGGAGGTGATGGTGGTGTAGAGCGTCAGTTTGTCACACAGAACCTCGTCAGCCCCGTCCACGCACTGTTCCTGGCCATCGCACAACGCCCCAAGCGAAACACACTGCATTCATACAACGACAGTCATAACAGGCAATTATCCTGTTGCAATATTTTGCTCAAATGTGCAGCAGGCACCCACGATAAATATTATCCGGATTTTACCAACAGCTTATAATAATAATAATAATTGTATTGTGTCGGCGCTTTACCCAGTTTCTTGAAGTGGCTCAAAGCGCCGCGAACTGAACCCAACACGCACGCTCACGTGAATCACACGCATTCTCTCACACACTGGACATAAACACATTACAGTCACTTGGTGCGACGGGTCAGCTCAGCTATTTAAATTTCGGAATTTAGAATTGCATTCATTTTTCAAATTTGGTGGGCTGAACATTTCCAAAGCAGTACAACGACAGTCATAACAGGCAACTATCCTATTGCAATATTTTGCTCAAATGTGCAGCAGGCACCCACGATGAACATTATCCGGATTTTACCAGCAACTTATGCGGGGAGCCGGGACAGCCGAATGGTAGAGCGTTGGACTCTCGAAGCTCGGGTCGTGAGTTCGAACCCCGGCTGGGGCCAAATATTTGTGCTGGCCTTTTGCTCGTTGCCCCGTCTTTGATATCACCCTTACGTGGTGGAAAAGGACGTTAAACTCCCCCCCTTCAGCAACGTATGCTAACTGTTATCAGCTTCTTGCAAAATCCGGGTACTCTAGTCTCTTTATTAGAGTCAGCTGCTTGCTACATCCGGGTACTCTTTATTAGCATGAGCTGCTTGCACTTCCTTAGGCACTGTTACCATTTTGAAATATTTATTGAGCTTCTCCCAGCGACGGTCACGACGGTCATCGTTTACTTATATGAATTTGCAAAGAGCACCTCAAAGACAGTAGTGGCAGGATTACCGCACCGATTTTACAATCGCAATGGCTACTAACGTTACGGCTTAAAACGTGTGTTACTTGTGAGATTTAGTAGGATTTCGTACGGAGGACTTCGTTGAGCAGCGTAACCCATTTGCATGTAAATTAGGCACGTTACGGGTGCCATTAGCCAATTGCAGCGCGTTAGCAGCTCGCGGCCTCTGCCGTGTGAGCCTAATTTACATGTAAGTGGGTTACGCTGCTCAGCGAAGTCCTCTTTACGAAGTCCTACTAAATCTCACTAGTTGTTGTTGGTGGTGGCGGTTTGTGTGTCTTTTACCTGCTGGTCGCCGCACTGCAGCGGCGTGCTGCCCGTGCAAGTCGGGAAGACACACAACTCCTCATCACTGCCGTCCTGGCAATCCTGACGGTGATCACACACCAGGCTGTACGGCACGCGCCCACCGCCACTGGCGCAGGTGAACGACGGAGGAAGTGACGTCAGAGGGGCCGGACACGCAGAGGACGACGGGACGCCGTGGACGTCATCGCCGCTGACGTATCCGCCTGCCCAGCACGAAGTCTGGACGTCGCAGGCCAGGAAGGCGTGGGTTAGGTGGCCGCCCGAACATCTCACACCAGTGATACCACCGACAGCAAGGCTTGATGGCGTTGAGAACTGTATCTCTGTTTCGTATGCTGCTCCTGTGTCTGTGGTCCCCGTACCGTCAATTCCGCTGACAGGATTCATCTCACAGAGATAGTACGCATTGTCTGGGTAGTCACAGTAGTAGAGTTTGATGTCCTCGGCAGAGAGGTAGCCACAGGAAGGAGGTTCTTTGTTTATTCTAAGATCTGGCTGAGCGAAGTAGGCGATGGTATTGTCCTCCCATTGGTAAGCGTACTTGTACCTGAGCACAAACCCGGGAGGA
This sequence comes from Batillaria attramentaria, assembly GCA_018292915.2. Classification (NCBI taxonomy): domain Eukaryota; kingdom Metazoa; phylum Mollusca; class Gastropoda; family Batillariidae; genus Batillaria; species Batillaria attramentaria. The sequence goes on along the minus strand of JACVVK020000329.1, from coordinate 303,617 downwards.
GAATTCAGATACAAGAATTTTGGTCTTTTTTGGATCTGTCCACATTCTTTTTCCCATCTGCCGGTGGAAGCAGCCAGAATATCTTGCATAGGACTAGCCAGGCGGAAGGACACATGGGGTCATGTGCAGTGTTTATTTGAAGAACGATTTCCGGCAGGTGTGATAGTTTGCAGCGGTTTTTGTTGTCAGGAAAGAGCGAGATTTTCGTGATTTTTGTATTTTGGAGTGCAAGGTTTGTGCAACAAGAGGTAAACAGCCAGCAAACTGGGATATTTGTTTTTTTGCGCACAGGTCGGGCACTAGTGACGCGAGTAGATTTCAGTGAAATGGCTTTCTGGCCTTAACAGAAAGTAGACTTGCTTTACTCAAATGAAGCCTGAGCGGAAAGGAGACAATAATTTTAATATAAAAAAAACCCTCCTGTCAGGTAAGTGCCCTTGAATGGTCTGTGCATGGTAATTTTTGTGTCTAGATTGAAGCAATGTTATGGGTGATTGTGATGCCTGAGGCTAACAGGGAATATACAGCCATTTCAGTTGAGGCGCAGTGCATTCATGTTTCTGACTTCAGGGTGACCCTCTCGTCGAGGTCGTGGAGGTCACGAACACGCATGGGTAACCCTGACTAACAATAGTAACATAGGGCAAGCTAGTAATAATTAACAGACGTCAACAATGATTTCATTACCCTTGTGGCAGGCTAGCCGGCGTTGACTTCAGGCCTACAAACACTTCCATCGGTTTTCGGCTTAGGATGACCTCCGTGACGTCATGCAGTTCCTGGGGCGTGTTCAGGCTGGCCAGTTGCCCGCCAAGCTTCATGCACTCCATGTTGGCCTGGTTCCATGACATCGTACTATCCAGGGAAGGGTGCCCCAGAGAGTAGCACCCCCTTCCGGCGGAGATGCGGCCCTGCCCACAGGCGCTGTTAGTGTAGGGGCAGGTCGCCTCGTCTTCACCGGCTGCACACTCCGTCTCCAGGTTACAGAGGAAGTGCAGCTCAAAGTCCGGCCAGTGAGGGACGGAGCAGTTCCACAAGCCGCTGTCCAGTCTCTCTGGGGCGGCATCACGCTGGATAGATACAAGTCATTGCATAAGCGTGTTCCTTATGCGTTCTGTCTACTGAATATACACTGGTGCTGTTTTGTCTTTCTGTACTTAGTACTTTCTGACTCACATGTGGAAAGAAGTTATAGCCCTCCGTGGGGAGCCGGGGTGGCCGAATGGTAGAACGTTGGACTTCTAATGCTCGTGTCGTGAGTTCGTATCCCGGCCGGAACCAAATATTTTTGCTTGCTTTTTCATCGTTGCCCCGTCTTTGATATCACCGTATGTGGTGGAAAAGGACGTTAAACTCCCAAACACCCACCCACCCCTGCCCTACAGCCCTCCGTCGTCTGTGTGTGTCCGTGGTGGGGCGAGCGGGATGTGCAGGAAGGGGAAAATGTAACAGAGAAGGGAGGCTAATTTCGCTCTTTTTGTCGACTGGTCTGTAGAAATGCTAGGGGTCGGACGTTTGGAAACACTGCTATATAGTCAAACATACCTTCTACCGTTGTAAAATAGAATGTCGTTCTCGTTATCGTTATCTCTCCCTTCGCCCTCACCAACCTCGTGAAAGGAGAAGAGAAGCCTGAAGCCTTTTGACCGGTCCAAGGTCAAGTCGCCGGAGAAATGCACGTGCAGCACGTCCGCCTCGTACACTGTCGGAAATGGGGTCAGCGAGGCGCATCCACTCCACACCACATTGCCCTCGGAACGCTCGCCAGTCAGCAGCTCCAATGTTTCTACGCGGCACCGCCCGTATCCGTCCACTCTCAGGAACATGTACACGAAGCTGACCAGCACCACGTGATCCGAGGGCACTGCCACCTGGACCCAACTGTCTTCCAGGGGAGGGTACTCTCTTCCGGTGCCTGGTGGTAGCCCTGGCGTCTGTACGTAGCCTTGGGTGAATGAAAGAATTCATTCAAAGATATCTCAGCTTCTTGAAACATGTGCACCAGCTCTTTTATCTGTACTGGACAGATGCCTTTAGCTAGATCCCTTGCTTTACCAGGAAGAGATTGGGGAAAAAAACCAAAAAAAAGCAACTCTTGTCTTTCAACTTCAACTGCAAATGCTCTGTTTCTTGTATTGTGTGAAATCTTAAAAAGAAACCGTTCTGGGTTGTCTACGAATTGTCTTCTTGGGGAATTGAGTTTATTCCAAAGAAATGCGCCCTACAAATACCATTTCTTATTATTATTTTATTACGAATAAATACCGGAATTGATTTTAGCGATATTGTATCCAGTTTTCTTAGAAAATACCAATAAGACCTAAACAGTCGACCAACAGACTATCCAAGCATCATACAGCCCATTGAAGCAATTTATTTTCGAGAAGCGCGGGGCAGCGAGAAGTGAATAATTGTGTGCTCTTAGTACTTACGAGGTTTTTCAGACACATCGACTATGATTATAGCCTACAGGTTGTCCAAACCCCGAGGACGACCTTACCTTGTTTTGGCGACAGGTACCGTAGTTCCAGCTCGGGCTTCCCAGGCTGAGGCATTGCTTGGATTGCCATCCTCAGTGAGTACGGCTCACCTCCGTGCCCAATCGTCATCCTCACGCTGGCCACGTGACCGGAAGTGATGAAATCGGACGGCAGATCCAATACGCTCTCGCACCCGCTCCACGTGGCCGAGTAGGACGAATCGTTCACGGACACAGAGTTGTTCCCCTTGCATGTCTGCTCCAAGAAGCGCACGTACAACACGGAACCCTCTGAGGCCATTACGTGGAGCAAACAGTCTCTTGCTTCATTGATTTTGGTATCCATTCTTGTGTGATTTCGTTGAGAATACGACACTGTTACCTCTTGAGCGGAGACGTGTAACACTGATTCATTCGCCTTCAGGCAATCCAAAATGTCCTGGGTTGACAAGCTGCGTGTGACCTCAAACTGTCCAGTAGCGTTTGAAGGATTCTCAGTCACAGCGGAGGCGGTGGTACGGGCATCGTCCACAACAGTGGTGTTTGCGTCAGTGCATGTAGCAAGACTCAGGAACAAGAGACAATGCACGAGTCTCGACGGAATGTTTGTACGCTGAGTCTCTCCTGCCATGCTGCTGCTGTTTCGCAGGGTTTCTTTGCATCAACGAAAGTATCTGAGGATGTGTGTGTGTGTGTGTGTGTGTGTGTGTGTGTGTGCGCGCGTGTGCGTGTGTGTGTGTGAGTGTGTGTGTTTGGGACTTTAACGTCCTTCTTCACCACGTATTGGTTATATCAAAGTCGGGGCAACGAGAAAAAGGCCAGCACAATCATTTGGCCCACGCCGGGAACGAAAGTATCTGAACATTTCAAACTTTCACTAAAATTCACTATGGGCCCAGTGGGGAGCTTGTTGCCACACAGCCAAGACTCACCCACTTCACGGGTGCGACTTTGACGGTGCTTCCCTTCTTATGACGCATCTCACGATGTGGATGATTACGTTGCCGGCACCGCAGGTGCCGTAGTTTCCGGGTGTGGCTAACTTCGGGATATTTATGACAGGAAACGTGGAGTGCGGCCCTGTCACACAGTGTCAAACCACATGGACCTCCATAGCATCATTATACTGTAACCGTTC
>JACVVK020000329.1:277500-295000 GCA_018292915.2 Batillaria attramentaria | reverse complement strand
ATGGAGTTTCTTAAGCACAGAAACGAAAACAACAACAAAAAATACACCAAACAAAAGCCCCCCCCCAAAAGAACACTGTCAGGAAAAAAAGGAAGGAAGAAACAAACAAACAAACAAACACCCCCCAAACCAAAACAACAACAACAAACACCCCCCCCCCCCCCAAACAAACAAACAAACAAACAAAACCACACTAACAACAAAAACAACAAAACACCTAAAACAATAAAAAAATATGAATAAAAAGACCCCCCCCCCCCCCAAAAAAAAAAAAAAACCCCAAAAACCCAAAAACAACCAAAAACAAACAAACAAACAAAAACCCAACAACAACCAAAAAAACCCCCCAACAAACAAACCAAAAACCAAAAAAAAAAAAAAAAAACCCCAACAGACCAACCGACCACACAAACAAACAAACAAACAAACAAAACAACAGCAGCAACAACAACAAAAAAAACAAACCACACACACATATACTCTCACACACGGCTTTTTTTTTTCCAGAAAAATCAGGCCATCGATGCGGCGACGAATAAACGCGGTACACGTAGGTATGGCCGTTCATCGTGCGCTCGTATTTCTCCCAAACCGCTCAGCAGATGGTGCGTCTCAAAGTGTTGAAGTGGAGTAACGGCCCTCTGTGCACTGCGAAATTAGCGGCTACGCTGAATTTCACAACCTACGCTCATTTGTGTGTATGTATATGAGTGATTTAGTGATCTGTGTTATGAGACAAAGTTCAGCTAATGCATGCCTTGAGATTAATGTTAGCTATTACGGTGTTTGAATGAATGTGTGTGTGTGTGTATGCCGGTGTGTGTGCCGTGTGTGTGTGTGTGTGTGGCACCCCCAAGTCAGCAGGGGCTATTCGGTTTCATCCCCGAAGCCGGGAGGTTCATCCCTCCCAAAAGCTCAGTTGTTTCCACAACACTTCAACACGCAGTTGCCATTCGAATCGTCGTGACAGCCGAGTTCATTACGTTGTGATCGTTCCATTCCGCTCTCATCTTATGCCCATTGTATCAACGCGCGTGTGTGTGTGTGTGTGTGTGTGTGTGTGTGTGTGTGTGTGTGTGTGTGTGTGTGTGTGTGTGTGTGTGTGTGTGTGTGTGTGTGTGTGTGTGTGTGTGTGTGTGTGTGTGTGTGTGTGCCAATTAAAATTAACAGGGGCCAAATTTGCAGTTCAAAACAGTTTTCATGACAACCACCGGTAGCTCTCAAAGTTGCGCTGCGCTTTTCAGTGCATAGTGATTTCAGTGCGAGGTCGTAAAAAGGTGTTGCGTGATCTTCTGTTGTACGGTGGAAACCACAGAACAGACCACATTCATCATTTACATGTAATAAGACCATCAGAATAACCCATTATAGGGGAACAACTCGACATAGGCACACGAACAGTAATTCAGAAATAATTGATGCATTTCGTCCCTCATCGTGTGTACACGTAATCAGTTCAAATATTTTATGACAGAACAGTTTTTCTGTCCGCCTGGAAGCTGCGTAAATTGGCGTTTATCCAATTATTTTTCACAGGATACCTACAATAGAGTCATGCAACCGTTTAATGAGACTTTCCTTGAGTTGTGTCAGCAGGGATACGACAAATAGAAAAGCATAACCGCCTAGTTCCCCGTTTGCACGTAAGTATGCATTAGTAAATAATGATTAACGACATTGTGAGAGGTTTGTGCAATGCTTCGTGATTCTGTAGCGGTTGCCAGAGAAACATTCTGTGCATTTTATTTGAGCAATGTCAACAGCTGTTTGACGAGTTAACAGCGACAAATATCAATTATTTAACAGACAATTATTATTATGTGCTCTTTTTCGAACGAACCAAAACTGTCTAAAGGGTGAATACGTGCAATGCGCGGGTGCAAGTGCGTGTGCGTGTGTGTGTGCGTGTGTGTGTGTGTGTGTGTGTGTGTGTGTGTGTGTGTGCGTGCGCGCGCGCGCGCGTGTTTAATTCTTTACAATCATTCTTCAGTCAGTGAATAAAATAAAATTCTTCGCAAAATTACAACAAACCTTTTAATCCAAAATGATATTCCAAAACATATGCAAGAACATGGCCACCGCTACTCAACATCGACCATACAGCGTCACAGTTTCAACATTTACATCACGTTCCAAACGAATCAGTAGAGAAGGGTAACAGACATGATAATACAGATCAATACTATACTCTGCATATTCACACCAAGGATAATTAGGGAAACATTGTTGTGCATCTGTTCCCAAAGCAAAGCGCCATTCAGTAGTTTGGTCCTGCTAAGTGCCACAGTCGTAATGAGCATATGTTATATTAGCATTTTCTCGGAATCTACAAATACCAGAGGTTTAAAACTTTTGTATTCAGTTGCCTTTTGTCAAGGTCAAGGCCATGCAAGCTGTTTTTGTGAAACCTTAACATTGGCATTTTCTCAGAAACAACAAACAGCAGAGGCGCCTAACCTAGCATGCTGATAGACAGTGATAAGACCTATGCACACATACTGTTTTCATAAAAACAGTCCGGAAATTTGAACATTAAAAGCCTATTCGCTCATGCTTTCGACTAAAACCTGTCACAGACCGGGACTTTCATCTATTGAGTATGGATGTTGTGAAAGTACTCGACAGCTCTTTCACTAATCAAAATGGCGGAGTGCTACTATGACCGACGATGATGATGTTGTGATGTGGCACAGCGAAGACAAATTCAACATGGAATTTATGAATACACTGTACGCTAACGCCTCAATGCACAAATTTCAAACAAATTTGAAGTTTCTTGTTTCGACCTTGACCGTTTGGTCACCGCTTCGAAATGGCGTCTTCTGCTGCTGAGCGTTAACATTTGCAGACCAAACAGCAGCTAACCAAGGCTGACGTTGAAAAAAGAAAAATTATGGTAATAAACTGATCAGAATAACTGTCGTTTTGGCTACGCTAACAAAAACTTACACAACGCCGAGTTTCTTCATTCAAATTTCCCACTGTCTGTACTGCAGTGCACGGCGTCCGTTTGGAAGAGGGAGGTGTCTGTACGTGACTGTTTACCAAAACCTACCGGCCAAAAGACTACCTTGAACTTACGGACGTGTGTGTGTGTGTGTGTGTGTGTGTGTGTGTGTGTGTGTGTGTGTGTGTGTGTGTGTGTGTGTGTGATGGAGAAAGATACCAAGAATAAATGTGTGTACATGCGGTCTGTTTTTAAAGTCATCAGTTTGCAATAAACAACATAAAGAATACGCTGTTCACTTGTCAAGATTTTATTCAAGGCAGATATGTGATAGATGTACTTAGTAAGGATAGAATGTCCACGAGACAAACAAACAAACAAACTAACAGACGGGCATACAGATCAGCAGACACACTAAATGACAGAACACCGTTTAAAACGCATTAGTTTACTGAAGAGTTCTTCGCCTGTGCACAACGCAAATCTATATAAATGCGCTCTTGTGCAAAAAATAAACGTCTCGTTGGCCTGCTTCGCGATCGGTGGACCCAGATGTACGCGCTCATGATGTACACCAAGGCGAGGCGGTCGCAAAACTGACTCCTCTGTGATTTGACATAGTCCCAACCCTGCACTCGCCATAAGGAATTCTGGTTTGTCTCCTATCTGAACTATATCACACTTCATGATCCATCTGCTTGTCTGTCTGCTTGCCTGTCTGCCCTCTTGCTCGGGGAGCCGGCCGGGGTGGCCGAATGGTAGAGCGTTGGACTTCAAATGCTCGGGTCGTGAGTTCGTATCCCGGCTGGGGCCAAATATTTGTGCTGGCTTTTTCCTCGTTGCCCCGTCTTTGATATCACCCGTATGTGGTGGAAAAGGACGTTAAACCCCCAAACACCCACCCCACCCACCCTACCCCATTGCTCAAATCCCCATTACATTGCATTGATGTTTCTCATTTTTGGAGAAACATCATGCTTCCATGAGCGGGGTAGCTGTATACAGCTGAAAAGCTGTGTCGGTTAGAATTATGATACTACAGACCGCCTGCCGAGCAGAGGCACGTGAACAGTGACAAGTAACTTTTATTGATAGGCCAGGAGCCCATACAATAGGGGTGATAACATACATACAAGTAACGGACAGACAAATACATCTATACAAGTACCGGCAGACATACTGTATACGACAGATATATACTCCATACGCATCACCATGTGATAAGGTCAGGTGGACACTGACTGCCTTTTTTGGAAGGCCAGAAATAAGTACATTGCTAATTTTTTTAACAGTTGTTTCATTTGTCGATGCCATCAACAAAGCAAGACGGAAAGCGCTTGTATGCTTATAAAACTGTTGCTGTATAAAACGACAGCGAATCTCTGAGAGGCCGGGGCCTCTCAGTGAGTGTAGTGTAGTTCATCATCAACAGGCGCCTGACACAGCGGGCAAGCTTGGCTCTCAGTGCTTTTGTCTTTAAAGCGCAAACAATGAGTTTTCAAAGGTGAAACACCTAACCTGAATCTTACTAGGCAAGTACGAACGCCTAAAATATCTGATTCGATATCTGTGTAAAAAAAAAGGACTGAGTGAAACAGATGATTTTATCGAATGAAAAAAAAAGCAGACCTCTCCTTTGTTGATATGGCGTGGTGCCATTCCTGCTGATAACAATCTTTCAGTCTGGTGTTGAAAACCAAAAGGAAGTGACTGACCGGCCCCCGTAGTGTAGTGGTTAGCACTTCGGACTATGGACCGGGAGACCCGGGTTCGAATCCCAGCCGAGGCAAACGGGATTTTTCCTACCTAGGTCAGGCTCCTACCCAGAGCGGGTGTGCTATGGTCCCGATGGGGAGGCTGTTGCCACACAGCCGAGTTTCACCCACTTCACGGGTGCGACTTTGGGGGTGCTTCCCTTAGTATGACACGACTTATGATGTGGATGATTACACGGCCGGCACCGCAGGTGCCGTAGTTCCCGGGCCTGGTTAATGCCGGGATATTTATGACAGGAAGCGTGGAATGCGGCCCTGTCCCGCAGTCCCAAATCACATGGACCTCCATAGCATCATCTTACTATCATCCTCATCTCCATCATCATGCATAATAAAAATTGTCCCAGCTTCCGAGTCCTCCGTGGATTCCACCCATGACCTGGGAGGAACACCACTGGAGCCGGCAAAGAACTGGGGCAGCAAAAAAAAAAAAAAAAAATAATAAAAAAGGAAGTGATTGACATCACCAACACCCTGATTTTGCCACACATGGCCAAAACCGTATCGATACAGTAGAATTACTAGAAAACACACAGAAGAAGCCCAGGTGTTCTTGTTTTGGTTATGCATTAAACAGTGACAAGTACAAGGCTTCTGTGAACCAAATCAACATCGGACCGGTCCCCGTAGTGAAGTGGTTATAGCACTTCGGACCATTGACCGGGAAACCCGGGTTCGAGTTTCAGCCGAGGCAAGCGGGATTTCACCTGCCTAGGTCGGCTCTTACCCAGAACGGGTGTGCTATGGGCCCTATGGGGAGGCTGTTGCCAGACACACCCCAGTGACTATGCATGTTGTTTGTTCGAGACGCTGGACGCCACGTCTTGTGAGACTGACGTAATCGGCTCTGACACGTCACTCTTCGTCTTTCTCCTCCCGCACATTTCCTTCACTGTCTCGCGGAATCTGGTTCCCATGGTGTAGTAGACGAGAAAGTTGACAGAGGAGTTGGTGACTTCACAAACGTGAGCCAGGGTCTGCACGATACGGAATGTGTTGCACAGTTTGCCTGCAACACACGTCACGATGATGATGATGATGATGTTAGTTAGTTAGTTAGTTAGTTAGTTAGTTACGGCTATGATGATGATGATGATGATGATGATGATGCCGACGATGATAACAGTAATAATGTGTATCCTTTAACTACGCTTTCTCCCAGGCACGCTAACTTCAATTGCACGCATTCTCTCACACGCCGGACATTAAAAATCACACGGTGCAAAGGCTCAGCGGCTACAATATACTATGTACTGTAGGTTTCGGAATTTAGAGTTGCATACATATAAGCTGAATTTTTTTTGCGTGGACTGAACGATTCCAAAGAAGGCTGTCGGAGCACCTTTCTTTCTCCTTTTGTCCTCCCCCCCCCTCCTATGCAGTTCACATTTTGGCTCTTCAGGCAAAGGCAGGGGGAGGTCGGGCGGTGTGTGTGTGTGTGTGGGGGGGGGGGGGGGGGGGGGTTGGGACTGACGGGCGATAGAACGTTGGGTCGTGAGTTCGATTCCCGGCTGGGCCAAAATATTTTCCCCGTTTCCCCGCCTTTGATATCACCCATATTCATGTGGCAGAAAAAAGGACGTTAAACCCTCAAACACCCACCCATCACACTTCAGACAAAGGGAAAGAATTTACCGGCAGGGATATAACCGGGTACCAGGGTGCGGAAGAAGGCCTGTGTGACAGACGGTGTGATGGTGGACAAGTAGATGATGCAGACGACAGCCAGCATCTTCGTCACCGCCGCCTCCCGCTTCTCTCCTGACGTGGGCTGTGTGCTGACGTTGGCAGTCTCCTAGATGACGCGTTCAGGCACACACACACACACACACACACGCACGCAAGCACACGCGAGCAGGCAAGCACAATGTACGATGACCGCAACTATGAATTAGTGAACTTTGGAAGCACCTGTGAATTCGATTTCGTTCTCTTGTCTTCGTGAGCTTTGCGGGCGGAAGAAAATCATTATAATAATGAGGACAGTATTTTTTGCATTTACTATTCATTGCACCTCACCACACCACACCAGAATTCGGCTATCCCGGCTCCCGGGGGGGGGGGGGGGCCGGGGGGGGGGGGAGGGAAGGACAGCTTCCATAACTGAACAGTGAAGCTGAACACTATTCGATCCGCCATATTTGGAGTATCCTTGGCTGTGGTGGACAAGTTGCATACACAGGCCCAGTACACATATGTAGGCAGCGGTCAACGTTTAGGCCCGAAGCACACGAGCGTCAGCGTCATGATGCCGCGCGGCGGATCTCACTCCCGGCGGCAGTTTCAAGGCGCTGCCACGTGTGCATGACATCGGCGCCTGGCGTCAGGCAACGGCATCAATGGTGCCAGGCGGCGGAATCCTATGATGCCGCGTATAGAACATGTCCTATTTCTGCTGCCGACGCCGCGCTGCAGACTTGGTTTCAGCCAATCAGAAAGCAGTGTGGGTCAGCGCTTGCAGTGTGGGTCAGCGCAACAAGCCGTGCAGGCGAATGACGCCGAAGCCAAGTGTGCACGCAAACGGCGCACACCGCGCGCTCACGCGAGGCGTATGATGCGAGACAGCCATTGCTGCTTGCTTCATGGTGCTGACGCTGACGCTCGTGTGCATCGGGCCTTAGAGTAAGCACGTGTTTTTACTCCCCGCCAGGTCTCGGATTCCAACTCACATCGCACTCGCTGCACTAGTTGCGAGAGCAGAGGACCGGCCTGAGTCCTATCAACAAGCGAATCCGACCCATGCCATAGAAGACTGATAATCACATCTGACGTCTCGCACGTAAGGAAGTTATACTTAAACTAGCACAATGTCATCTGTGGGTGAAAACAGTTATCCTGAAACTGGTATGATCAACTCATTTCATGCGTCGATACTCCGTTACAGCGAAGCCCAGTTACTGAATATGACACATCCCATACGGTTCTTATAGTAATAAATACTAATATGTCAATTATACAGTCGTTTTGCCCAGCTGTATGGCTCAAAGCGCCAAGAACTGAACCAAACAAGCACGCTCACGTGAACATCAACGGACATCAACACACTGCATTACATCTACGTGGTACGAAGGGTCAGCTGAAGCCACTGAAGTTTCGGAATTTATTTTTGTTTAATTTTTTTGTGGGTTGAAGATTCGCAAAGCGGAGGAGGAGGAAGCCGGGGTAACCGGAGATAATCCCCGACGATTGGTCCAAATAAACGTACTAGAGGCGACAGATGTGATGGCTCAAATGGGGCTCGAGCCCCTTACCTCTCGCATTGGCGATAAGAATCGTAACCACCACTCCACGGACCGCCCCAATGTGATAGTAGTGACGGTAAGGCGGCAGGTGTAGGTAACGTCTCCTGTCACCGTGCGAGTGGTTTGTGTTCGAGTCCCTGTATGGACATCGATTTTTTCAGCAGAAGTAGGGGGCATGGTCCATTCTCTCTGGGTATTCCGGCTTCCTCTCCTGTGCTCTCGGAACGGTCAGCGGGGAGCCGGGGTGGCCGAATGGTAGAGCGTTGGACTTCCAATGCTCGGGACGTGAGTTCGTATCCCGGTTGGGGCCAAAATTAATATTGGTGCCGGCTTTTTCATCGTTGCCCCGTCTTTGATATCGCCCGTATGTGGTAGAAAAGGACGTTAAACCCCCAAACACCCACCCACCCACCCCACCCGGAAGAGTCAGCCCCCCGTGGCAAAAATTTAAAAAAAATACAGCTATTATTTCCGAAACCTAAATAGCTAAGCTGAACCTTTGAACCACGTGATTATAATGTGTTGATGTCCGGTGTGTAAGAGAATACGTGTGATTCACGTGAGCGCGCGTATTTTATCATATCACACCTGACGCCACGTGAGAGTTGCCCGAAGCTTGAGGACGGTAATGGACGTGGCCACAACAACAACAGCCAGCGAGATACAGGGGATGGTCAGGCTCAGGAGGTGGTTGTAGAGGATGTCGATGATGGTGCGGTTGTTGGTGTAGAAGGAGCTGAGGCGTGACACCCAGCTGGTTTCGTTCGTGACCGGGTTCGTGACGCGAACAGTCACGTACTTCATGTTCAGCAGACTGTAGAAACCCAGGATGTAGACTGCCATTAGGATGATCCCCACTGCCATGTACCTGACAAGAAATCAAATCGCAATCACGTTTGAGTTGTACGCTCTCATTGGTCAGCGCATTAAAAATTACTGGTGATCATTCCACGATGATCCCAAGTGCACGAAGGTCACTGACCTCATGAGCAGACGACAAGACGAGTCACGGCTGACTCGGGGCCCAATGTCGACTTTGGCAGCCGGACAGACAGGCCACTGCCTTATTGTAATTTGCACCCAAGGAAATTACAAAAAGCAGTATCGCAAGAATTTTTTTTTACTACTTTATTGTCCCTTTCGGGAAATTCAGGCTCTTACCCCCCGGGGGAAGCGCGTCGTCACGGTGCAGTGCCACTCAATACCTGTCCTATTTTTTAATTTTGCTGGGGTAGGAAAGCCGGATAACCCGGAGAGAAACCCCCGATGAGCATCCCAGTGGCCAGGAAAAACCGGTATCACATATCACAAACTCTGTCAATAGAGGCAGCAAGGTTGTGGGTGAAAGGCAAGCAAGTCTGAGTGTGTTGTATGAGAAAAGAATGGTGAGAAAAGGTTTTAGTATTATGAATGATTCTGGCCACATTTTATCTCAGTATTATCAGAAATTACCATCAGGCCGACGGCTTAGAGCCTTTACTGCCAAGAAACTCAAAACAATGAATAGCTTTGTACCAATGTCTATTAGGCTAATGAATAAGCAGATGTAGGGTTGTGTGGTAGGCTTGTTGATGCTGATGTGATATTTCTTAAATTCTAATTAGACGTGTTGTTTCTTGCTGGGTGTCAGCTGGCGTTGACTGTGATAGAGTTATGTGCACCTCTGCTGTTGTGCTGCTGTGAAATGATGTGGGGTGTAGTGTTGTAATTTATTCATAGTACTGCAACATTGTGATAGATTTTTAGGTACGAGTGTACGAACATGTAAATAGGTGGAATGAGTGTGCATGGCCGTATGAGTGAGTGTTTGGCATGTTTTATGTTTTTATGAGAGACCACAAAACAATGTTCCTCTTTTGGAAATTTAATAAATGTCTTATGTCTTATGTCTTATGCCTGGGCTCGAAACCACGCTTCATCGCTGTGACAAGGGTGAAGGCCGTTCAGTCCGACGCGCTACCCATTAGACCCCCCCCCCCTCCCCTTTGTGTTTATGTTTGGTGTACCGTTATTGACAGTATTTTGGAAAGTACAGTGCGAAAGCAATCAGGTTGGCCACTGCATACTTTTGCATAAATTTAGCAAACTCTCTTTGAAGGCCCAGATAACTATTTAACGTTGAGGTAAAAACAAATCGTATCCCAGCTGAACGGTTTGGTAATACAATATTCTGACCTAAGGTTAGAGACACATCCAGTGACATATCACAAATAAAACTACGTACCTCGTCTTCAGAAACTTTTTGGCTGTGAATGGCGACACCACACAGATGCACCTTTCCACTGAAATGATCATCGTCATAGCGTTGGAAATGTTCATGAACCCGAGCATGAACCCAAGAACAGTGTTGAGATACTTCTGACTCCAGTATTGTTCCAACTCTCTGTCCGCAAGCCCCAGGAAACTGAAGAATTTCGCCGCAAAAATTGTGAGAAGAAAACACATGTCGGCTGAGGCCAGACTAAACAGGCACAAATTTATTCTGTCTTTGAGTCCCTGTCGCACAAAAACGAGGCAGTTGATGACGTTTGTAGTGACACCGAAGAGTTCGATTAAAGGGAGAGCAGTTATGTGCAACAGTCTTTCCACAAGCGATGCAGTGTCTTGGTCGACCAGATTTTCAGGGTTGTTGCACGGTAGAAAGGTCTTTGTGGGAGGAGCCGGAACGGAGGCGTTGCTGTCATTATTATGCCACACCCATGACCCATCGTTTATGGAAGGTGATACGTGGACGAAATCAAGATATTCTGTTGTTACGTCCATTTCAAACTCTGTTGTGGTTCCACGGGATTTGTAAAACCTGAAATATGATAAAGGTGAAACGTGGACAACATCAAGATGTTCTGTTGTTGTGTCCTTTTCAAGCTCTGTTGTGGCCAGTTCCACGGGATTTGTAAAACCTGTTCAAAAAGTTAGTTAGTTAGTTATTTAGGGCTGTTCAAAAAGAAATATGATAAAGGTGATACATGGACAGAATCAAGATATTTTGTTTTTGTTGTTGCGTCCATTTCAAGCTCTGTTGTGGTTCCACGGGATTTGTAAAACCTGTTCAAAGAGAAATATGATAAAGGTGATCCGTGGACAAAATCAAGATATTTTGTTGTTGCGTCCATTTCAAGCACAGGGCCGGCATGTAAAAGTCAGGGTTAGGGAATTTAACCCCGAGTTAGAGTCTAACCTCGAACTAAACTAGCTCTAGGGTTAGATTTTCTGCTGTTTTTTTTTCTTTTTAATCAAGAAGCGGGTCCATTCCACCATGGTGCCTAAGCTGTCAAAGAAGGATTTTTGTCTTTCTTTCTTCGCTTCCTTTTTTAAAATTTAATTCTGTTTTGGGGTTTCTGTTGTCCTAGTCTGGGTTAGGCTCGTAGCCGTGGGTTAAATTAAGCTCGAGTTCTACATACGGACCCTGTTGTGATTCCACGGGATTTGTAAAACCTGTCCAGAAATAATAATAAAAAATAAATACTATAAAACCGCGGTGAATGTGGAACGGAAAAGTCACGCAACCCTCTCAACGATGAAACTATGCATGTAACCGGCCCCCGTAGTGTAGTGGTTAGCACTTCGGACTATGGACCGGGAGACCCGGGTTCGAATCCCAGCCGAGGCAAGCGGGATTATTCCACCTAGGTCGGCTCCTACCCAGAGTGGGTGTGCTATGGGCCCGATGGGGAGGCTGTTGCCACACAGCCGAGTTTCACCCACTTCACGGGTGCGACTTTGGGGGTGCTTCCCTTAGTATGACACGTCTTATGATGTGGATGATTACACGGCCGGCACCGCAGGTGCCGTAGTTCCCGGGCCTTGTTAATGCCGGGATATTTATGACAGGAAGCGTGGAATGCGGCCCTGTCTCGCAGTCCCAAACCACATGGACCTCCATAGCATCATCTTACTATCATCCTCATCTCCATCATCATGCATAATAAAAATTGTCCCAGCTTCCGAGTCCTCCGTGGGTTCCACCCATGACCTGGGAGGAACACCACTGGAGCAGGCCAAAAAAAAAAAAAAAAAAAAAACTATGCATGTAGTTGTGTGTACATGTCAAGCGACCTGCCACAATAGACAATTTTCGGAAATAGCGGGTACTCGCCCAAAACCTTGTACAATAACAGGCAGGGCGTTATATCAAACCTCCTGGCTGACCCTAAAAGTACAGGATATTTCTCCTGAGTATTGTCCACTGTCGTATTTGTAAACATAGAAATAGCGAAACTACTAAATAAACTGCTAAATATTGAAGGATGAAATGCGAACATTAAAAATGAAATTTAAATTACCTGTAGTGCAGTATGCGATGTCATTGTAAGCTAAGCCCTGCGGAAAGTTTTAAGTGGACAGAACGGTTGTCGTTTAAATACACGACGACCTCCATAAATCAATTAAACGATACCAGATGACATTTTTCCTCATTGAAAATTTTTTTTTTAAATCTAAATTTCAGAACGTAAAACGAGCGTTCTCGACAACCTTTTCAAAATTTCGAATGCACCATTTTATTCCTGGCATAACTAGGGCCTTGCTTAAAGGAGGGTGTGGCGGAAAAGACGATAATTTGAACTGAAAATAGATTACAATTGACACTACTAGAACAAATTTCTGACTGACACTATTATTAAAAAAAGATGAACAGTAGCTGGGCGCAATAAAAAAAAATGTTTATTGTTTGGCCTCAGGGCGTTTCGTTCAAACAGAAGTAAAACTTTCTGAGAGAACTACCATTAAAGTGATCAGCCTAATTGGACACAAAAGGCGGAAATCGATACAAGAGCTGGATGACCCACTTTCCGATTTTGTGAGTGGCCCAAGTGTAGTGTACACGTGCAACAAAGACATTTTCTTCTTTGTGTTTCTGCGACGTAAAAGATCGTTTCTTCTTTTTTTTCTTCTTCTTTTTTTTTTTTTTTTTTTTTTTTTGAAGGGGAGCGTAAACACAAGCTAAAGCTTTACAGAAACAAATAGAAGAATAGTTAATATTGCCACTCCTTTTTCATTGTCTCTCAGGAACTCGAAAGGTAATGACAAAACTTACGTATTTTGAGATACAAAGCACAAGCAAGAAAGTTTAAAAGTAAACTTTTAAAGTAAATTACCAGCAAGGAAATTGTAAGTTTTTTTTTTTTTAAGGAGTCCGCCTTAGTCAAGTGTGCGCTTGTATTTAAACAGCTGATTTGCTTGTTGGTCGTTTTCGTAGTTTGTGCACGCGCGCGCGCACACACACACACACACACACACACACACACACACACACACACAATGTATAGGTTCTTTAATTGGCGGGTACATTGAAACTCTTGAATATTGGCAAGAATGAGTGTTCAGGACGAATGTACGTCATCTTCACCTAACATTTACTGCAACGCGAGACAACGCGAGACAACGCGAGATGACTTGACAAATCCGCAAGCAACATTTCATTTAAAAAGACCCTTATTTCAATTGTTTGAATTGTCTTAAGGCCGTTCTTAACCGGGCGAACCACCAGTCTGACGAACTTGTTCGGCGAACTGTGTATTGTATACGAACAGGGCAAGCGCACGCACGTACATAGTTCCAGAGGTTCGGCCGAACTAGTTCTCTTTCTTAACCGACCGTTAATGATATGCATACGTCATCGCCCAAACAAGGCGGACTCGGAAGTTGAGACAATCGTAAACAACCAAAATGGGCGCCTTCGTAGATCGAGACGACCAGGCATTTGCGGTAGTTATCGTTTTGAGTGAACTCTTGGAAGCCGAGGAAGAGGAGATAAGAGGAAAAGAGCGCAAGAGAGGATGGCCTTTAAGGCCGTTCTTAACCGGGCGAACTTTTGGTTCGCGAACTAGGTTCGAAGAGTACGGCGAACTAGATTCGCGCATGTTGTTTCTTAACGGACCGAACACTTCTTCGCAAACCCTGGTTCGAAAGGTTCGCCGAACTAGGTTTGAGGTCTGCACAGCGTGTCGTGGTAACCCTCGCGATCCTTTGGCCGATCCTGCGCTCTGATTGGTTGCTCGGGGAGAGCTGCTGTGCGCATGTACAAAGTTGAGGAAAATGGCGGTGGCTATCGACTCACTTGACATTTCCCTCTCTTGTGCTCTTTTCCTCTTTTCTCATCTTCCTCTGCTTCCAAGAGTTCACTCATAACGATAACTACCGCAAATGCCTCGTCGTCTCGATCTACGAAGGCGGCCATTTTGGTTGTTTGCGATTGTCTCAACTTCCGCCTTGTTCGGGCGATGACGTATGCATATCATTAACGGTCGGTCAAGAAAGAGAACTAGTGTGGCCGAACCTCTGGAACTACGTACGTGTGCGCGCTCGCCCTGTTCGTATACAATGCACAGTTCGCCGAATAAGTTCGCCGGACTGGTGGTTCGCCCGGTTAAGAACGGCCTTACCGCCCTTCGCCAGTGGGAAGTGCTTGGGGCAAGTTGTAAGGGGGCCCGACTGAGTGTGCCGTTAGCTATTACGTGGCCAGTACCCCAACTAGGCGTGACCGCGCTATTCACAAGAAGGTGCGAAAACCCCGGAACACATTCTGCAGTCCTGCCCCCTCTTCAAAGAAGCAAGGACACAACACTGGCTGAACGGAGCCACACTGGCAGAGAAACTCTGGGGCAGCAAAACAGACCTCTTGAAGACCACTGCTTATATAAAGACCACAAACCTAATCATATGAGGCGGAGTCCAGAACAGGGAACGCAGAAGAAGAAGAAGAAGGTGCGAAATGATGAGCTGTCTGGCTAGTGTTGACCGCTCGCCGGAGTGTGATGCAACATGACGGCACGTCTCTCGGGCAGACTGCTAGCCTCGAGGTTGCATAATAGTGCTGTCTAGTGCTGTCTTGTGTTGTTTTTGATTCAGGATGTGATTCGTGTGTGGACAGTTAGGAGTAACATCTCCATAGCCTACATGCACACTGTATCAGAAAATGCATATCAGGAATTCTGTGCAAGATTTAAAAAACAAAAACTGCTTTATTGCCCCTTTCGGGAACTTCAGGCTGCTTCCCCCGGGAGAAGCGCGTCGCGGAAATGCAGCGCCACCCAATACCTATCATATTTTCAACTGATGTGTCTTTGTATTGTGTGATGTGATTGACGTGTTTGTCTGTGTAGTGTGAATGTGTATGAGTGATGTGTGTTAGCGCAATGAGTCACTGTTTCTGAGAAGTGCGCTATAGAAATGAAATTTATTATTATTATTATTATTATATTTTTCAATATTGCTGGGAAGAAAAGCCGGAGAACCAGGAGAAAAACACCCCGGTGAGCAGCACATCACAATTTTGAACGGCAATCGACAAACACTGTTAGTGCGTTGAACACAGGCCCACTTTAAGTTATCTCGGATATCAAAGCTTACACCTACTCGAAAACGAGCTAGAAATAATTATCAAAGTAGAACGAGATACGTGCTTTAAGTGGGCACATACACATTACGAGTACAAAAGTGTTCTGTCAAACTGACAGAGGAGGGTTTCCTATGTAATTTAATAATCAATCCTGAAATACCTCAGATGGTCGATATCCGGTCTTTCTCGACTAGTGCGCTATTTAACCAAGACTAACCTCGAACTCTATCGCTTTTTCACGCTCTGTTCTCAAACTGTCCCTGTTCATCAATCTGCTCAAAAAGACCTAGTCGTTTCCAAGCCGTATACGGCCGGATCGATCGATAAAATTTTGTCGTTGGTTTCACATCCGGTACGTCTGCGCCCTGCCGGTAATTTCACCTTCGCAAGTAAGTACCACCTTTTATCGGTGCTGCATGGTAACGTGCTCGTATAACTTGAAACCAAAACAGACAACAGGCATGTAAGAATGTCGTACTCGTACAGTAGCACAGCCAGATTATGCCGGTATCTGGCTACAGGCAAAAACCCATTACTGAGTCAGCCATGGCGTCCTCGATCTGGGGTCACGGTGCATTTGCAAGCAGTCAAACATACTTCGAACTGTGGCTCATGGGGACTTCAGTTTTTGTTTGCGTAGACTACACATTCTGCACGCTGTAGCAAACAAAACACTGGGTAGGGGGGTTTGTACAAATGTATGTCCTGTGTACCGTTGCACAGGGTCAGTTTACTTTTCGCACGAAGCCCGTATGCTACACCGCTGGCTCACTGTCGTTCGGGAGATTTCATTTTTTATGTGTGGATAGGGCAGTTCCACATATTTGTTCGATAACGGACGGTCAGTTACCCATTCTTTTATGTCTCCAGTTACGCAGTTTCTGCTCCACGCTGCGAAACTATGCGGAATCCTTTGTGAAACATGTATAGAGGAAGGCACACATTACTTGAACATAATTGTTTGGGTAAAAGCAAATCTGGAGACAGAGAAACGAGCCTAACTGCTCGTCTATTTTAGGACAAATAGTTTGGAACTGGCCTATCAACACGTGCAAAATTGAAACCTCCCCTACGTGAGCGTGACAGTGAGCCAGCGGCCCAGTGTACGTAACGAGCGAGCGGTTTGACGGAACGAGGGCCCCCGTTCTAAAGAAAGTGGAGACAGATTTATAAACGAAGTGGCACACCGAGTCAGTAAGCTGTATTTGAGAAGCATGGGCGTACACAGATCCCTTTGTGTCACGCCACAAGGACCCGCTGAGCAGGCATAGAGGCTTTTATGTGTCATCGCTGAACAGCTGATAACGAATAGTGATGTGCATGAACTGTACGTAGACGTATTCATACAAATGACTTCACCTGAAACTGATAGCAAATCCCGCTGATTACATGCCTGAAGTCAGATGTATTCAGGAAGTCGACAGCTTATTCGAGCCGGGTTTGCAGTGTGTGTGTGTGTGTGTGTGTGTGTGTGTGTGTGTGTGTGTGTGTGTGTGTGTGTGTTGTGTGTGTGTGTCTGTGTGTGTGTGTGTGTGAGAGAGAGAGAGAGATTTTTTCAACAACAAAAATTGATACACTGTTTGCGATGTTTCGTTAATATTTCAGACCTTCAACATTTAGGATCGCGCTTTCGTACTAACAACAATAATATCAACTTACTGCACAGGTGTCATTCGACCATAAGGCCGACATGGTGTTCTCCAAACGTAGCAGTACCTCCTCGCTTCATCTGCTGCTACAACTCCTTGTGCTAACAGCGAGCGTGGCAGCAGAAGACGGATGCAGCGGAGGAAAGGAGAAGCTGACGATAGTCACCTACAACACTGGACTAACGGCGTCTGTGCCGGGGTTCGAAACCCGGAGGCTTGCCGTACCGTCCGCGATTGCAGAAACTGCTAGAGAGATTGACGCTGACGTCCTGTGTTTTCAGGAACTTTGGTGAGTTGTGTGTCTCTTGATGTTCCGCAACGCTGGGGAAATGTCTGAGAAACGGGATTGAGCGCGTGGGTTTTTTTTTTTTTTTTTTTTTTTTGTTGGTTGCAAGCGCTGAGATGCCATCTCTCTCTCTCTCTCTCTCTCTCTGCCTCTCTCTCTCTCAGTCTCTCTCTCTCTCCCCCTTCCCCTTCTCTCTCTCTCTCTGTCTCTTGCCTATTTCTCGCTCGCAAACCGTAAATTAGGAAAATCTGATTGTGTTTTT
>JACVVK020000329.1:237500-275000 GCA_018292915.2 Batillaria attramentaria | reverse complement strand
TCTTTCTGACACTTGCCGCGCATGCGTCACTCTCACAGCTACAGACCTGCAGACGGTGGTCGCGGAGTGTGCCGACTACACGACCAGCGTCAATCGCTACAACCTGCCCGTAGGTTTTTATTTTTATTTTAGTCTCACGTTATGATGTCTTGCGGTGTGTGTGCACGTTACAGAACGTGCAACTGACTGTAACAGACATTTTGAGCAAGACCTCTGGCTTGGTTTTCATGTAGTGCGTTAAGCTAGGATAAATGCGTTCAGGTCTAAATGGGCGTTAACAATAGTAATTTCTCATTCCGGTTTTTGTGCCCGGTGCGCTAATGTTATTTTAAACGCGTTCTATCCTAGCTAAACGCTCTTCATGAATACCAGGCCTGCTCATGTTAATCACGTGTATACTTTATGACCCGCAGGCAGTAGCAAACTTCCAGTTAATGATTTTGTTGGTTTCTCCAGGGTCTTCTTGTCGTCAGCAAGCGACCCCTACAGGCAGAATACGTCAGCTTCACTCCCGATGGTGGTCGAGCTTTGATTGAACGAGGCTTTATCTACGCCGAGGTACACGTGCAGTGTGCGGAACAGTATACACACTCAGTACAGACAACCTGCAAATAGCGCTCACCTGTTTACAGCGGTCACCTCCGTAGACGGGTCAGAAGTTAGATTCCCGCCCTCGCATCAGCTCCCTAGGATTTTTTTTTCTTTCTGATGGCCGTCAACATGCATATATGGTTAAACTGCCCTTGTTTCTTGGAGATTTACGCTCTTAGTAACAATTGTGAGAGTCAAGGTCAACATAATCAGGAGTTGAAGCAGTGATAAAGGATGTATTTATATTTCGACCTCCTTTCCCCCCTTCTTGCCCCTTCATTTTCTCGTGCCCCACCCTCTGAGTTAGCAACTAATATTGAAAATTACACATTAAATTCGATTTTGAACATTTCTCTCGAACGGCATACTGTCACCGCTGTCACGGCGCTGAAGCGTGGGTTCGAGCCCAGGTCGAACAGGTGATATGTGGTAGCGGTTTTCCTGGCTACCGGGCTTCTGATTTGGAGGTTTCTGTCCGGATTATCTGGCTTTCCTCATCCAGCAAAATTGAAAAATAAAATAGGTATGTTGGGTGGCGCTGCACCGCGTCGACGCGCTTCTCTCCGGAGGGAAGCAGCCCGAATTTTCCGAAAGGGACAATCAAGTAGTAGTAGTAGTAGTAGTAGTAGTAGTAGTAGTAGTAGTAGTAGTAGTAGTAGTAGTAGTGCGGCGGTCGGTGGTCTAGTGGTTAAGAGACCTGTCACCAATGCGAGGGGTAAGGGGTTCGAGTCCCACTCGGGGCAAAGAATTTTTCCTTCTCGTATGTGGCACCGTTCATTCGGGCCGATCGTCGGGGGTTCTCTCCGGGTACTCCGGCTTCCTTCCCCTCTGCTTTGGAAATGTTCAGCCCACCAAATTTGAAAAATAAATGCAATTCTAAATCCCGAAATTTAAATAGTTGAGCTGACCCTTCGCACCACGTGATCGTAATGTGTCAAGTGTGTGAGAGAATGAATGCTTGTGATTCACGTGAGCGTGCGTGTTGGGTTCAGTTCGCGGCGCTTTGAGCCGATTCATGAAATTGGGTAAAGCGCCTATACAATACTCATTATTATTATTATTATTATTATTATTATTATTATTATTATTATTAGTAGTAGTAGTAGTAGTAGTAGTAGTGATATGATTCGCTCGATAATGGAATCAGATCGGTTGTCTGTGTCTTTTGCTGCGTTCAGGTGAATGGAGCCCCCGTCATCGTTTGCACGCACTTTACCGTCGACATTACGGGTGAACTTGGCTTCCCTTATATTGAAGGTAGGTTGAGTTTGCTTTCATAACAACGTCGTACCAATAATCAGGTACTAATAAACAACACAAACAACAACAACAACAACAATGGTGATGATAGTAATAAAAATAATAATAATAATATCGGATACCGTGACAGTGGTTTCTCGTTTACAAAAATTAACAATAATGATAATGATAATATATTACACTTGTAGAGCGCGGAGTTCTGCTTAGAAAAGCACTCAATGCGCTGTTTGCTCACGCATTGCACACATGTATGCACATCAATACAGGCGGTGGAGTTTAAACTTAAAGATTAAATTACAGTACTTGTGCTAGTAATTTACTAGACACAACTATCATAATTATAGTGTTTCTGTCAGCGATAATAGCGAATTTCCTACCGTACCTCAGTTTCTTAGGGTGATCGGGTACGTCGGGAGAAACTTTTTTTTTTTTGATTATTCGTTTCGTTTATTTCGTTTTCGTTTATTTATTTATTCTTCAAGACCCTCTGGGGGCATGTGAAGAAGACGAAGAGAGAGAGAGAGAGAGAGAGAGAGAGAGAGAGAGAGAGAGAGAGAGAGAGAAAGAAACACGGCTATCCTAAAGGGCTCACTGCACGCTCAAGCCGTCCTGTCGGCCATCGGCCGATCGGCAGAAGCGTGGGTGGTCGGCCGGATTCCGTGTTAACCGCGTATTGGTGCTGCGATAGGAGTAGAATACGTGACCGATCACCCTTAGTGCAGCAATATAGTCGTGTGCATTAGTCAATGGTCAGCTTGGTTTGTCTTCTGCTGAACAGCCGGATTACCTTACACGAGTTACGAGGAGCAACAGCGCGCTGAGATCCTGACGCTGGACACGGAGTTTTCTGGGACGGAGCACGTGCTGCTTGGTGACCTCAATACAGGACCAGCGAGGTAACGCCAGTTAAAACAGACAGTGGTTCCAATTTTTTTTAATTTGAACTGGTAGCTCGAACAGTATTGTCTGTTGCTGTGTTTTGCCTAAGATTATTCATTTCTCTGATCACAGACCTGCAGGTCTTTTATGGCTTTTATATATATATATTTTTTTAAATTCTGTTTTTGTCATATATTTACAAGAACATTACAAATACAATACAGCACATGACTATACAAAACAAGACAGTGGTAAGTGTGCACTCCGTGATTAACACAATAAAGTTACAGTATACAGGCCTGGATACTATCTATTGTACTACTAGTACTATGTTGTTTAGCATGAACGACAGGGAGCCGCGTATGATTGAGCTCACATACACACACACACGCACACACGCACACACGCACACACACACACGCACGCACGCACTTTTATGATTCTTCTTCTTCTTGTTGTTTTCAGTGATGGTGTAGGAGAGCGAAATCTGACGGGAGAAGTTCCTGTGAACTACGCTTTATTGGAATCCATGGGTTACCAAAACCTTTTCCTGGAAACTGACGGTACGTGGTGGCCTATTTAATCAGGTGCAGTAACGATATTATTAGTGCTGAGCACGAGTTGAACTACGTTTGTCAATTTATGTGTCTAGTGATTAGTTGGGGAGGCGGGGGGGCGTGTTTTAGAGTTTAACTTTAACGTCCTTTTCCACCACTTACGGGTGATATCAAAGACAGGGCAACGAGAAAAAGGCCAGCACAAATATTTGGCTCCCGCCAGGATTCGAAGTCACCACCCGAGAATTGAAAGTCTGTACCGCTCTGCTATCTCGGATCTTGGAGGGAGGGGGGGGGGGAGACAACTCTAGAGATGGCAGTTACTACTAGTAACACCAGTGTTTTCAGCGGGCCATTGGTCAGTTTCTTGTGGAGTAATTGGGTGTGTTTTTCCTCTGTCTAGGCCGGTGCACTCACTGTTTCTCAACCAACACGATCATTCAGACGCAACTGGAGGGAAAGCAAGGTATCGACAAGGCCATAGACCATGTGCTGACCAAAGGCATTGACAGAGTTAACAACAGCGCACAGGTAAATAGCCCCCATTTAAAGCCCGTATGTTGGTAACGCCGCTGAGATGGAAAACTGTCGCTTTTGAAGCTCAAAGGCTGTTTACTAGGGCCCGTATGTAAAAGTCGAGGTTAGGGCTTTTAGCCCCGGGCTAGAGTGTAACCTCGAACTAAACTAGCTGTAGGGTGAAATTTTCTGTTGTTTTTTGTTTTGCGGACCCATTCCAGCAAGATGCCTAAGCCGTTATAGAAGGACTTTTTTCTTCCTTCCTTTCTTCGCTTCTTTTTTTAAAATTTTATTTAATTTTGCATTTGGGTTTCTTTTGTCCTAGTCTGGGTTAGGCCCGTAGCCGTGGGTTAAATTAACCTGAGTTTTACATACGGGCCCAGATAAAGAATGTTTCATTTGGGCAGTGCGACCGTTTTCGTGACTTTGTAGCTTATAATATTAAGAAGCGCGTCTATCGTTGAGCCTACGGCCCATTCCTAAACAGACAAGGACTCCAAGAAGCTTCTAAAAATAGCCACCCATCAGCGCCGTCTACCAGGTCCTCAGTCCGCAGCCAAATAACATCGTCTGCTCAGTACGCGGTGCACTTCTACAACAACTCATACGCCGGTCACCACAATGGTCTCAGATGCTACATTGTGGCCCAGTCTGCTTTGGAAATGTTCGGGCCACCAAATTTGAACTGAAAAAATAAATGCAATTCTAAATTCCGAAATTTAAATAGCTGAGCTGACCCTTCGCACCACGTGATTGTAATGTGTTTATGTCCAGTGTGTGAGAGAATGCGTGTGATTCACGTGAGCGTGCGTGTTGGGTTCAGTTCGCGGCGCTTTGAGCCGATTCATGAACTTGGGTAAAGCGCCTATACAATATTCATTACAACTACTACTACTACTACTAATTCTGATGTACAGATCAAGCACATGCGATGAAAAGTTTACCACGCGATGCTGTAAGCCTGTAATACAGATTGAGACTTCAAGTTAATGTTGCTACTCCTGTACATGCACAATAAACAGTAATCATTATGATGTTTATAGTGATGCCCAAGGGCAGCCTGTCTCTGTCTATCTTATAAATATATAGAGATGGAGCAAAGTCGTAAACAAATTTGTATCATCGGCTTTCACTACGTTTCACCTCTGTAATGGCGTGAAACAGGCCAACCGAGACCTGAGCCGAGACAACTAATCACTAAGAAGGAAAACAACAACAGCAACAACAACAACAACAAAAACATGCTCTGTGACAAGGAAAGTGGACAGTTCTGAACAAAATTTCGGTCAGCGTGTTGTTTAACAGTGTGGACAGAAGCGGCGAGTTCTGTCGCATTCAGCAGCACAGTACATTTTCAGCTTGTTTCAGAGATTATTGCCTGCATGGGTTGTCTCCCTTGCCACGTTGACCACAAAGTTGTTCAGAACTGTCTACTTTCCTTGTCACAGAGCGTGTATGTTTCTTTGTTTTTTTTTATTGTTTTTTTTTTTCTCCTTCTTAGTGATTAGTTGTGTCGGCTCAGGTCTCGGTTAGCTGTTTCACGTCATTACAGAGGCTAAACGTACTGAAAGCCGATGGTACAGCCGAGTTGACTTGTAAATACATCAGTGGTGACCCTTAGCCTACGACGAGCAGGGATACGGAACACTTGACTTGACAAGACTGTTACATAGTCCTTCTCATAAAACAAATCTTCAAATGGCACTTATACCACTGTCTTGTGTGCAGAGACTGTTTGACGAAGCTGGTCGTGGGGCTCTGTCAGACCACTACGGCGTCAGGCTGGACATCTGTGTTCCAGATTCCAGGCAGATTCGCCAGGACCTGTAGGAGGAGAACGGGTTCACAATGGCGTCACCGGACATTAGGAATTCTGCTAGGCGCAATATTTAAGAGGGTGGGTGGGTGTTTCGGGGATTTAACGTCCTTTTCCACCACATACGGGTGATATCAAAGACGGGGCAACGATGAAAAAACCAGCACAAATAATTATTTGGCCCCAGCCGGGATTCGAACTCACGACCCGAGCGTTGGAAGTCCAACGCTCTACCATTCGACCACCCCGGCTCCCCGCAATATTGAAGAAGAGACAAAGAAAGGGAGTGATAAGTGAGAGTAGGGTGGGGATGGGGGTATTTGGGAGTTTAACGTCACGTATGGGTGATATCAAAGACGGGCCAACCAGAAAAGGCCAGCACGAATATTTGACCCCAGCCGGGATTCGAACTCACGACCCTAGCATTGAAAGTCCAACGCTCTGCCATTCGGCTATTCCGGCTCCCGATAAGTGAGAGAAAAGGAGTGATATAGGGCGTTATTTAGAGCGCGAATGAGAGTGAGCGAGTGCGTACGTTGGGTGAGTGATTCGTTCATTCATATACTGATTCATTTGATCAAACAGAAAGTGCTTGTGATTGAAACGCTGTCCTTATTACTTATTCCATTTTTCATCGGATCTGTAGTGCTAAAAATGAACGGGCTTTTACAGCCTGCAGCCATACTGTGCCAAAAGTCTCGGAATGGCAGTGACTTCCATGTGATAGTTTGCACGTGTAAACGAAACAATTGGAAATAATTCCAAACATACGAGCGTTCGTGAGAGCAGAAGAATGAGTTGAATGAACTCTTGTGCACGTTTGCGTTTATTCGGTCACACCGGTATTTGTATAGGGCTTTCAGCCTTCAGTCTCTCCTTATGTGCCAAACGTCAAAACTGTTTTTGTGTTTTGTTTTTGTTTTTGTTACTTGTAAATTACGACCTTGAGAATTTCTTTTTTTTTTATTAAAAGAGTTTTGTTGCTGCTGTTGTTGTTGTCTGTGTTTTCGATGACCTAAGTCCGAGTTGTTTACAAATATATATCCAAGATGCACCTCATATTAATACAATGATTTGATTGGTTTTTGTCGTGTTTCTTTACATTCAGAAAAGAAAACAACACCAACTACAACGTTATGCTTGTAGAAAAGTCTCTTTTTCTCGTGACTCGCGCTTTGACGGTCTGTTGCACCACCTAATAATATGGTCAGTAACAAAAAAACAGTATTTGTAGAATCGTGCTTTTCCTTGAATAGATTCTCTTGCCGAGTAGGGTTTGGTGGGGGTGAAAGGGGGCGGGGGGTGAGAGGGTGGACGGGAAAACGCATGGTCACGCGATGCAAATGTCATAGTCACGAGCGAAAGTAGTCGTGGCTTTCAAGTGGATATACCTTCTTAAATTTTGTTTTTGCTCTTCCACTGACACATTGACATGAACTCTCTCTCTCTCTCTCTCTCTCTCTCTCACACACACACACACACACACACACACACACACACACACACACACACACACCTCTCTGTCTCTGTCTCTCTGGCTATCTGTCTGTCTGTCTCTCTCCCTCTCTCTCTCTCCTTGGAAAATAAAGTGTCATTGTCATTGTCATTGTCTCTCGCTGTCTGTCTGTCTGTCTGTCTCTCTCTCCCTCTCTCTCTCTCTCTCACACACACACACACACACACACACACACACACACACACACACACACACACACACACACACACACACACACACACACACCTCTCTCTCTCTCACACACACACACACACACACACACACGCACGCACGCACGCACGCACGCACGCACGCACGAAATATTACCACGTTTCAAGGCTTCGTTGACAGCATGTATGTAAGTACGAAAGGCCAGCCAGAAAAGCGTCCCTTCCTCCCAACTGCATTAGCAAACGACAGACCCTGTGATTACTCGCTCTATTATCAGAAACGCACTCAGCAATTTGAGACAGTAGCATTGTTCGCGTCGGCACTTGATTGACTGTTGGGGCTTGTTCCTTCCGGTCACGGTGTAGTCTTGCATGTCATGAAGTGGAACTTGAGGTGAAAAACAAAGTCTGTCTTTTAGTCCTAAGACGTACGAGCTAGGTCATACACCCAGACAAGAACCGTGATAAAGCCCAGGGCCCGTATGTAAAACTCGAGGTTAATTTAACCCACGGCTACGGGCTTATCTCCGACTAGGACCAAAGAAACCCCAAAACAAACTGAAATTAAATTAAAAAAGGAAGCGAAGAAAGAAAGACAAAAATCCTTCTATAACGGCATAGGCACGTTGCTGGAATGGACCCGCTTCCTGATTAAAAAAACAAACAAACAAAACAACAAACAAACAAACACCCCCCCCCCCCAAATTAACCCTAGAGCTAGTTTAGTTCGAGGTTAGACTCTTACCCGGGGGCTAAACTCCCTAACCCCGACTTTTACATGCGGACCCAGCTGATACTGATTTTAGTCCAAAATGTGTTTCGGGCAAAAATTTCCGAGTCTGAACGTTGTTGTGTTTATAACTTCTTTGGTTTGTTGTTCTGCTTCCTCTCCATCGGTTGAGAACTCTTATAATCCTCTCAACGGGTCTGAGATGTGTGTGCGTGGTCGTGTCTTTAAATATACCGTGACACGTGAGCAGCCACACTCCATCTGTTGAGAGTCTGAGCATGGAATATAAGCGTACATATATGCTCTTTAGTAGGTGTACATGGGTGGGTGGGTGGGTGTTTGGGGGTTTAAGAAATGGTCCTCTTAAACTCCATCTTTGCTACTTACGTCGGCGTTTCCACCACATAGGGTGATATCAAAGACGGAGCAACGATGAAAAAGCCAGCACAAATATTTGGCCCCAGCCGGGATCGAACTCACGACCCGAGCATTAGAAGTCCAACGCTCTACCATTCGACCACCCCGGCTCCTAGGTGTACATGGATCTCCGGAAAACTTTTGTATGTGTTTGAACAATAATACTGTGTATTACGTAGGCCTTTACCCATTTCCTTGAACTAAACCCAAAATACACGCTCACGTGAATCACGCGCCCGTTGGACATTAACACATTACAATCACGTCAGCGTTGTGATGGGTCAGCACAGCAATTTAAGTTTCGGAAATCAGAATTGCATTTGTTTTCAAATTTTATTAAGACAAACATTTCAAAAACAGTTTGTTGTTGTTGTTGTTGTTGTTATTTGTTTCTTAGTTCAGGTGTTTACCGGTATACCAGTGGTCCCAGTTTTTTTAAAAGCACCGGTAGCTCGGCCAATTTTCATTTTTTTTTATAATATAGTACTGATGATTCAAACAGTTCTTTTTTCGAATCGGTTGCTTGATTGGTTTGTTTGTTGGTTGGTTGGTTTGACGTGTATTCTTGTCCTTCAGGATGGAGTAGGAGGGGGGGGGGCAGGGGTGGTGTAGTACACGAATACTTTTTTAGAACAGTCTCAGTACGAGACGAGTGTTAGAACATGTTCGCGAGTCTCGTAATGGACACCACCAAAATATGTTTCAAAATTGTAGCCCAAGTGCTCAGCCGAGCTTGTCGGCCGAAAACACAGGGTTGCGGCCACATGACAGGAGGCTAGGGTCAGGTGTTATGCCGAGAAGAAGAAGAAGAAGTAGAAAAAACAGAACGAAAATACAGTTAACACACACTTACGTACCGTGGGATTAGGGGCAAAGAAAACTCAGACGGCAGACTTACAAGCAGTCATAACATCGCGAACGTTGCAACAGCAGGACGTGGAGGGGTGTTGCGACAGACGCTTTGAGTACACGGGAAAGGTGACCACGGTTCAAACTTTGATCATTCAGCCTTCAAGCGGAAGGATGATTTTGGCAGCACTCTTTGTTTTTGCGGGTACGTGTTTCAGTGAATTGTGCTATACTATTATTATTATTATCATTGTTATTATTATTATTTTGTTTGGTATCTCCAGTTTTACAACATTCAATAGATATAACAATAAAAAGCAGTGAGCTAGATGGGTGTTTAGGTGTTTAACGTCCTTTTCCACCACATGCGGGTGATATCAAAGACGGGACAACGAGAAAGAGGCCAGCACAAACATTTGGGCCCTTCTGGGATTCGAACTCACGACCCGAGCATTGCAAGTCCAACGCTCTACCATTCTCGGCTATCCCGGTTCCCCCCAAACAAAAAGGAGGAAACATTACAGTCGACAAAGACAGTAATGGAACAGACGTGTACAAACACAACATACATGTACTAACAAGGACAAAAAGAGACAGAGAAAGAGCAGCGGAACATTTCAATGATATTAACTGTATCAGAGGAAGGGGTAAGCATGTTCGTCTGCTAATGAGAAGATAAATATGTGATAACTGGCTTCTAGTGCTGCTACGACACTTGCCAAATAACAGACAGTCTCTAACAGTCTGGCGTAGAGCCAACAGAATGATAAGCAGGCGTCTGCTCAAGTGTTCCTGCCACTGAAAAGAGTAGCTTTAGGCCCTTTGAATTTTCGTTCGCACAGCCACCGCCGTCATTGCATTGCATTCAAAACTTTACTTAAGTTATCATAAAATGGACTTTTTTGGTTTTGTGTTGTTTTGGACTGATTTATTATCCCTTTCGGGAAACTCGGTCTGCTTCCCCCGGGGAAAGCGCGTCGCAGCGCCACCCAATGCCTATCCTACGTATTGCTTTCAATTTTTCTGGGGGAGGAAAGCCGGATAACCCGGAGAGAAAACCTCAATGAGCAGCCCGGTAGCCAGGGGGAAAAAAAAAACAGTATTACATATCACGAGCTCGACCTGCATGCGTTCGAACCCACACCGCTCGCCGTGACAGCGGTGACGGGCGTTCAGTCGCGCAGCGGGTAAGTCCGACACGCTACCTATTAGACCACCGGTAACCCCTATTTGGAGCCTACATACGGGCGCAGACGTAAACGGAACTGTCTCAAAACAAAAACTCTAGGAAGTCCAGTAATCTGACTTGCAGTTTTTTCCCCCCAGGTTTCACTGCACCATCCATGGCAGATATGCACTCCGGAATGAAGTGCATGCCGGACAACAAAACCATAAACGCCTGCTTCAGGGAGCTGGATGAACTGCAGGCCCAGGAGGAGCCGGACACGGTGGTGGTGGGACTCGACGACGTGACACTTGGCAACGAAACCAGCTTCGACTCCGAGAAGTACACTGTGGAGCAATTCGAGATGCACCCCATGTTCATGTGCAAGTAAGTGGGTTTGATAATGATCATGAACTGTTAAAAGCCAAATGTTTGAAGCCTCTATGTTCATAACGCCGCTGAGATGGAATAAAGCTGTTTTACTCGTTAGAAGGATGTCTCAATCGGCCATTGCGACCGTTTTTTTTTTTTGCGACTTTTAATATTAGAGAAATACGATTTTCTTTGAGCCAACGATCCATTTTTAATCAGACTGGGACGCACCCCCCTCCCCCCCCCCCCAAAAAAAAGGGGGGAGCCGGGGTGGTCGAATGGTAGAGCGTTGGACTTCTAATGCTCGGGTCGTGAGTTCGATCCCGGCTGGGGCCAAATATTTGTGCTGGCTTTTTCATCGTTGCCCCGTCTTTGATATCACCCTATGTGGTGGAAAAGGACGTTAAACCCCCAAACACCCACCCAAAACAACAACAACAAACCAACAACAACCAAAAAAAAAAACAACAAAGCCACCAATCAGCGCCGTCTAGCTGGTCCTCAGTCCGCAACCAAATAACGTCGTCTGCTCGGTACGTGGTATACTTCTAAAACGACTTATACGCCGACCAGAGTCACCACAATGGTCTCAGATGCTACAAGTGACTGATTCTGAAGCACAGAGTCAGGGCATTTATAGAAACGTTTCCAAACGCTGTTCAGTGTATGCCTGTCGTAGGTATTGAGACTTTAACAATTCTATGATCACATAATTATCGTTCTGAGCTGTTTTGGGTTGTGTCAAGCATCACAATCCTTAAAGTCCCAATAGGTTTGTCAGGCACACAACAACGCTGTGGAACTGAAACTTTTCATCGAATGCGATTTACCCATTACCCGGGCGGTAGGTGGTCTAGTGGTTAAGAGACTTGTCACCAGTGCGAGAGCTCAGGGGTTCGAGTCCCACTCGGGGCAAAGAATGTTTCCATCTCGTATGTGGCACCGATCATTCGGGCCGATCGTCGGGTACTCCGGCTTTCTCCCCCTCTGCTTTGGAAATGTTCAGCCCACAATATTTGAAAAATAAATGCAAATCTAAATTTCGAAACTTAAATAGCTGAGCTGACCCTTCGCACCATGTGATTGTAATGTATGTCCAGTGTGTGAGAGAATGCGTGCGATTCACGTGAGCGGGCATGTTGGGTTCAGTTCGCGGCGCTTTGAGCCGATTCATGAAATTGGTCACTTGGGACACAGTATAGCATCTGGAACCATTGTGGTGACTCGGCTTGGTGTGTGTGTGTGTGTGTGTGTGTGTGTGTGTGGTGCGTGCGTGTGTGTGTGTGTGTGTGTGTGTGTGTGTGTGTGTGTGTGTGTGTGTATGTGTGTATGTGATGGTGTGTGTGTGTGTGTGTGCGTGCGTGCGTGCGTGCGTGCGTGCGTGGCACTATGAGTTGCTTTGCTGCAAGATTAAGCGCTCCGTAAGTACTATTTATAAGTAGTAGTAGCAGTAGCAGGCAGCCATGCCTCCAAGTCCAGAACTGCTTGTTGTTTTTTGCAGGCACAGGGAGGCGTTCATCGCCTCTATACGCTGTATGGATGCGGCAATGAAGAGAAAGTGCCCCTTTATGCCGAAAGAATTCTTCGAGTCCACAGACAGACTGGACGGCGCTACCAAATACGCCTGTTCTGAGCTACCA
This sequence comes from Batillaria attramentaria, assembly GCA_018292915.2. Lineage (NCBI taxonomy): Eukaryota > Metazoa > Mollusca > Gastropoda > Batillariidae > Batillaria > Batillaria attramentaria. Next base: position 262,543 of record JACVVK020000329.1, on the reverse strand, counting down.
AGTATGACATTTATTGCACAGTCTCACGGACATAGTCTTTTTTATGACGAGAAGTTTAGAACGCGGAATCAAAAGGGTGGAAGGTCTGGATCCGTCTGCTGGATAGACAAAACGCCGCAGAAAGTATTCAGGGCTGAAAACGACTCATGATCCGAAAGTGGAAAAGCCAACCAAAGCCACGAGCGCACGGCTAATTCGCTATGCTTGGGGGATCGAGGCCTCGCCCACCGCCCCCCAAAAACAACAACAACAACAACAAACCAACCAACAAAAAAACACCCCCCCCCCCAACAACAACAAAAAAGAACACACACCCCCTCCAAAAAAAAAACGAACAAACAAACAAAACCCAATAACAACAACAAACAAACAAACAAAACAACAAAGAACAACACCCCCCAAAAAAAACAACAACAACAAACACAACAACAACAAACAACAACTACAACAAAAGACTGTGCAGTTTGGTGCAACTGCTTCAGAAAAAAACACTTTTTTTAAAAGGAAAGTTTTTAGCCAACAAAAAAAAAAAAAAAAAAAGCGTGCGGTTGCCACGGAAGATTCGTTTTAGAGAGTGGACTTGGCTAGAGGCATATGGGCTACATGTTGATAACTTTCACGAATGCTTCATAAGCTTACTTCAAAATTCATAAAAAATTTACAATAAAATATCTCCAGACATAATTTTGACAGAAATGTATCTCTTGAGAAAAAAAAAAGGCTTAGCATTTCAGAATTCTTTAAGATTTAAAATTTTATCTTCAGCCACAATTGTTTGAAAACCTGTTTAGCTTCATATTTTTACAATTTTTTTTCCAAAGAATCGAAAATTTAACCATAACTTTATGTCTTGGGAAAAAAGTCTAGCTGAAATATTCATGTTTGCATGTCTTGATAACTGCAGTAATTCATTTATACATGTTCTTTGTCACAGATGTGAACATACAGTGTTTAGATGCTAGTTTCGACCAGTATGACAGGTGCGCTGACAAGATTATGTCCCGTCCGCCACCCCCAAAGGGAGAGCAAAACGCAACGAGGAACGGCAAGTCATTCGATCCTAACTTGACTTATGAAAACCAGCTCAATAACAGTTACTGGAAGACCGAAACACACACACACACACACACACACACACACACACACACACACACACACACACACACACCGTCACACACACACACACACACACACCCCAAAAAAAAAAAAAAAAAACACCTTTTCGTTTCAGGGAAAGTACTGTTAAGTTTTGCACCAATGAACTATAAAGTGAACGATGTGGTATGTATGCATAGATTTGGGTGGTCAAATTTTTAGAGAATCAAATGAGGACGCGGCCCGTGTGTGTGTGTGTGTGTGTGTGTGTGTGTGTGTTGAACACTCCAATTACACTTCCCCTTCAAGATAATTTGATTGAGATTCCCCGTGTGTATTTTTAACGATAAAACTTGTATTCTGCCCTGCGCTACAGTAACGGACGATGACAGCTTGACCAAGGGAGACAACGGAGGGCCGACAGATGGAGGCAAGGGAGGCTACAGCATGGGTGGCGCGGACGCCGAAGAGGATGAGAACGAGTCCATGTGGGATGAGGAGGAGACAGAAATAGAGCAAGATTGCCGATGGGGTGAAAGCAAGGACGACGATGACTCCTCGGATGTGGAGAAGGGCATGGACATTTTGGAACGGATGCTTTGCTAGTAAGTGCTGTCAATGTGGGTCAGTGAAAGTTTCAGATCCTCTCCCCCCCCCCCTCCTCTCCAGCTCCTTTTAAGATGAGTGGAGATCAGTGCCAGAATAATGAATTAGGGACTGGATGAGCGTTGGCAATAATAGACTAGATGAGCGTTGGCAACTCAGTTGAAAAAGAAGCCAGATTATCTCAACAGGCTTTTTTTCTATTTCTGGAAAAAAAAAAAAAAATCGTTATTATCTGAGTGGATCTGAACCAGTGAGCACTTGCGTAAACTTAAAGCTAACAGTTTACTTGTGTTATCAGAATAATACAAGCATAATTTGGCTTTCTACAAGAATTTAAGACTGCAGCGTGCTTCTCATAGTCTAGTGCTTAATGAATAATTGTTTTAACTTTTTGGTTTAACCAGGTTTATTGCAATACTGACAAGTCATTCAAGTAAACATAGTGAGCATAAACAAGCGGCATCGCTTATGTTAAATAAGAAATGGCATACTTTAACTTTTTCTAGTAGTAAGCTGATCAGAATTAGAACCAACGTTCAATGATTTTTTTTCCTTTTCTCTTTTTAAAATCTTTCTTCAGCTTTAAGTACAGGATGCTGAAATGCGCGAGAAAATCCACAGCAGCATGTGATGAGCACACTGCTGATGTCATGGTGACCTTCATGAAGAAAATGGCATCCCCGAAGTGTGCCAGGATGATGGATGAATGCGGTGGCCTAGGTTCGCAATGCGCCGGCGAAACCTGTGGAGCTGCCGACAACTCTGTGGCGTGGACTGCTGTTCTCCTTCCAGCGCTGCTTGTCATGAACTATGTGTTGAATGCAGAATGAGTCTTGTTCAGCAGACATAATCATGATGACAACCTGATAATTGATTACATGTCCCTGGATATTTACACCAGACAAGAGAAACCTATTCCAAGCACTTGGAAGTTCCGTAATACACAGGCATGGGAATTGCTTTTGGAATAAACCTCTGAAATCTAGGGAGGTCTAGAGCATGTTTATCCCCCCCCCTCCCCATCCCTGGCTTGCCAGTCACACCATGTTCATTTCCCCCCCCCCCCCCCTTTTTTTTTTTTTTTCTTTTCGTTGTTTGGCTACATTAAACATCTATGCAATCTGAGGGTATTTGGGCTTCAAATTTATGCACAACTGATAAAAATTCGCACAACTGCAGAAATGGTGTCTCAACAAAAAATGAATCGTTGAATAGTGCACAGTGGTGGCTTCTTGGTTAAAACAAGGTATGGGTCATGGTAAAAAGTTGGATCAACATTAAGAGTACAGTAAGACCGATTATTTTTCCCTCTGAAAAAAAAAAAATCCTCCATAACTGAATATTTTTTTCGCTGAAAGTTACATATATCCGAGGACAATTCCCATGCCTGAATATAATGAAAGTTACCAATTTTAAAAAGACTGAAATCCAGGCGGGGGTGCAAAGGTACTGGGTTCCTATAAACACCCAAACATGAATTTCCACATTTTTGAAGGCGTTTGGTGGCCTCTCCTAACGTAACTCTAAATGTAAAATATGAACATGACACTTATTCAGGATTGATATTTTTAGTACTATCTGCACCCCCCCCCCCCCCCAAAAAAAAAAAAAAAAAAGGAATTTCACTCAGGGTCAGTTTTTCATAAACACATTACAGTCACCCAGACTGAAGATTGTCATCCATGTAACTTACAGCGCCTATGTTAGTACACATACATAATGAACAGTGTCTGTGTATCCGTTTGCTCATAAAAAAACTAATTGAGTGTTTTCAAATCACGATCAGAATTAATGGCTGTACTCAGGGAGACCCCAGAAACAATTTGGTGGGAAGAACATGTTGAAAAATTTCAAATTTGTGTTATTATCCACCTTCCTCGAAGCACTTACTCTAATTGCTGTATAGTCCATGGGAAGTAACTCCATTGTTTAGTTTGGCCACTTCTCCTTTATTACCTCCCATCTGCACAGACTGGGCTTTTTGGCGCCAGACGGTTAGTTAGTTATTTAGGGCTTAACGCCACGCTGGCGCCAGACCAGAAACACTAGACAGATCACATGACCGGCCTAGGCAAGTTAGTATTACATGTATTTGCTACACGAATGGACACAAACACAACCACAAACATCACATCTAATAACATATCTGAAAGAGCTGCTTGCCATTGATACTGGCAGGCATGGGAATTGGAGAAGTAAAAAAAAGACTGAAATTTTCACGGTGCACCAAGGCGGAAGGAAGGACTTTACCCGAACGAACTGAAAAGAGGGTGGTGGTGGTGGGGGGGGGGGGGGGGTGGGGACGGCCGGAACAACTTCACCTGAACAAAGAAGGGGGGGGGGGGGGGGGGGGGGGGGCGGGAACAACTTCACCCAAACAAAAGTGAAAAGCGGGGGGGGGGGGGACATACGTTCTTAGGCGGAAATTTCCTTTTTTTAGCAAGAAATCCAATTTCATTTAGGCGGAAATTTGCCTTTAGGCGGACAATTCCCATGCCTGACTGGTAATAGAAGGCAAGAAGTGTGGCTGAAACTGAAAGTGGAACCTTCGGTACGTTTCCACCTGTGCTCCCCCCTCTTGTAACATCATCTGCCAGAGATGCTGCAAAAACAAGTGCATAATCAGTAATCAAGTTCTAATACATCTCTAACGTTTGTTTTCCCTTTCTTTTTTGTTTGTTACTAATCAAAAATCCTCTGCGCCTACCTGGCTGACATTCTGCCCTGTCCTGCCCCGTGGTGGACACATGAAGCCGGGCAGGCTGTACAGAAGCATTTTCTCAAATATCATCTCCGAGTCTTGAGTCTGAAGGGGGCTGGGATGAACTGAAGATGATGACCTTTCATTGAGAACACGCTTTAGATTGAAATTTCTGTCACATGTCCTAAATTTCATTTGAAGTGGTGTAGTATTATATGTTTGATTTCCCGGCCCCTACAGAGTTGTATCATTTGTTCATGACATAACACAATGGTTTTTTTTTTTCTTGCTGTTTTTGGAAACCATGTGTGATAAACGTATGCAAACTGAGAATGCTTACTAATTTATCTAATAAATTCTAATTCATCTTCTTGACTCTTGTGTGTGTGTGTGTGTGTGTGTGAGAGAGAGAGAGAGAGAGAGAGAGAGAGAGAGAGAGAGAGCAACTCTGCAAGATATTCTGAGGATACAGGCCATTTTTCCGCATTCCACGTTGAACATACTGCCTAAATAACTTTGTGTCAACCTGCAAGTAAGTCACCTAACACAACGGACAAACAGCGCCACTGAAAACACCAGACACTGAGGCAAAACAAAATGCTGAAGAAAGTTTTGAGGTGTGAAATTTCAAACAGGTATGATTTCATTTCACAATGACATGACAATGACTTTGCTTACAATGGGATGCACCAGATGCTACTGTGACAATGCTGATTATCATTATGATAAATGTAATAATGTATTCTGAATAAAATTTTCCGGTGTTTTTTTTTTTCTTTTCGTTTTGAGAACGTAGCAACATCAGAAAAGTCAAGAGCCAGTTACTGAAGCTGGATCATCAAATATTTCAGTTTTCAAATAACAAACTGTACATCTGCAAAAGACTGACCTTTTTTTTAAATAAAAAAATAAGAAGAGAATCTGTGAGAACAGTGAACCCCAATATAACTTGTTTAGTTCCAAAGTCAAAGATGATCTCCTGTGTAGTGACTGTTACGGCACGCTCTGCGAAGTCATGCTGAACAGCCAATTCAGGTGTAGTGGCAAGTTCTCCAGAAGCTGCATCATATTATAACTTAAACTTAAGTATGACCAATGTTAAATTGTACAGCTGTACCCATCCCCCTCCCCGCCTCCACTCCCACCCCCCACCTCCACTCCCTGACCCCCTCAAAAACAAAAGAAGACACTAACTATAGTAAAATGTACATGTATGAACTGATGAAAAAACACAAAGCATGCTTGTCACAATATAATCCAGAAGATAATCTGCTGACTGCAAAATACTTTTTCTATAGTTCACTGCTTTTGAAAATGATATTTTCTGATCTGATAATGAGAAATTTATGGAAACACTTAACATCAAACATATATATATATATATAAACATGTTGTCGGTACATGTATGATACCCCTGTTACTACCAGTCCAAACCTCTTCATACTTGGAAAAAAAAAGTTTAAAAGTATTCCCTAACACATCACTGATGGTTTTTAAAACACTACTTTAAAAAAGAAAGAATAAAAGAACCGAACTGGAAGTACAACATGATAGGTCACATTACTACGTTCTGCAAAATTTGAGTGCCCAGACTGTTATATTAACCAACACGCAGCTTATTCTAATGAAAACACTTTCCAGTTTCCAAAGACAAAACTGACAACAGTTACGGCAAACAGGTCAGCCTGCAAACATTCTCAGCTTTAGAGTCAGACCCAAACAGTTCATTTTCAGTCCCCTCACTATTCATCATTGACGTTCCACAGAATCAGGGATCTCGTCGACGAATCTTTGTCTGCACCAGCTTGCCATACCCTCCTCGGCCTTCATCAAAGTCTGTACGATACTCGTCTCGAACCTGACCTCCACTCTTGCCACGTCCGAACTGGCGACCCTCCTTGAAACCAGCATCCCAGTCTGTCCTCACGATGCGGTCATCAAGTCGTGTTCCATTTATGTATCTGAAAAAAAAAAGAAGATATAAGACAGTATTAATTTAAGTGCAAATTAATTATTTTCACTGACAGAATCACTCCCAATGCAATTAAAATTCTTTAAGAGAAGAAAGCTCAGGTAATGCTCAATGTAGTGACTCCTGTTCCCCTAAAACAAAAAAAACCCAACAACAACAAAAACAAACAACCAAAAGTAGCAACAACAACAACAAAAAACCCAAACAACAACAACAACATTTACAACAACCAGACTGGGGAATTGCTGAAGGGTTAAAAGACTGAGTGAAACCTAGGCCAGGGTACAACAGTAGCACACTACTGCGAGACCACAGGGGCAACCCACTTCACAAAAACAAATTGAGCATTTTTAAAGGCATTTAGTAGCCTCTACTGGCACCTACAAGTTAAATTTATACTGCCTAGGTACTGACATGCAAGCCTTCAAAACTGAAGTCCCACACTATTACATGTATCATGATACATGATTATGTGTGTAACCCTTCCCCTTCCTTTTTTGCGGCTGAAACTTGGATTTTTTCGGCTGAAAGGATAGGAAATTTGACTTGAAAATCGTCAAATGACTGACAATTCCCCAGCCTGAACAACAAGAGGTGCCAGCTCCTGAAAGTGTTAGTGGGTACTATAAATTCCACATGACTGTCAGGTTTTTTTCAACACTTGTCAATATTTTGCTGTATAAAGAAAGAAAACAAAATATTAACGGAAAACATCACTGTTGCAGCACTAAAGTGCGCGTGCGCGCGCACACACACACACGCTGTGTAAATAAACCAAACATGAAAACGCAAAGTAATTCTGGTTTAGTGAAAATTGCAGAACTTCAGAGGTGACTCTTGTCAGTAGTAACTATTAATATTATTCAGTGTTCCCAGTGATTTGAAAATTACACAAGGGTTCTTGGGACCCTTTCTCCATAGTTTTGAGGGTCCTTTTGTAATTTTGGAGGGTCCATACATCAGATTCTGTCTGTTACGCACAATGGCTCAGCAGAAATGCGATGCTGCAAGTGTCTGCTGCTAGTTACAGACTGCTTTTTGTTCATCGAGTTTCCAGCAGAGAGTTGGAAAAATACTGTTTGTCACAGAGAGACCAAAAACGTGCGTCCCCTGTGACGTGTTCTTCTCAAGTTTGTGCGCCAATTGAAGAGTTTTGTGCGTACACACACACACACCTGTGCGTAATTGGGAACACTGTTATTATTATTATTTATTATTAATATTATTTGTATCATTTTAATCCGTCACTGAACTCAACATGAATAAGTCTGAATGGCCAAACATGTGGAGTTTCCTGTAAGTGTCAGCTGACTCCAGGCAGAACTGCATAGCTTTATCACAGAACAGCAAACAGTTTGAGACCATATAACTGATAGGGCACGCTGTGACTAATGATATAATATTATATATATTTTTCCCAGTCAGAACTAAAAGGTGGTTGCTCACACTATTCTGTCATTTTTGGATTATGCTTTTGGATTAAGCTTTTTGAAGTAGACGACTATAAGAAGTACATGTATAAGAATTAGATGGCCGGAGGGGTCTGATGCACTTACGAATGCTGTGTGCCCAAATCACAAAACGCTGCTAAAATTGCTTTCTCTTTACCTCATTGCATTTTCAGCATCAGCTCTGGTGTAATACTCCATAAAGCAGAATCCACAGGGCGTCTTCTTTACTTTGTCGAGCCCCATCACGATTCGTTTCACGTCTCCAGCACGGCTAAACAACTCGTGGATCTGCTCCTCGCTTGTGTAGAACGACAAGTTGCCGACGTAAAGAGTCGTAGATTTGAGCAGCGCTCTTTCTTGTTCTGTTCGGCTGCCTTTGTAATGTTGGTCTCTGTACTGGCTGAGAGCAGCTGAACCATCCGGTCGGGTTTTTGCCGCCATATATATTGATGTCATTTGTTTATTTTTACCAGCAGTTCAGGAAATCACACTACAAAGGCGAAAATTACGAAGAAACTCTCACAGAAAACGAGACAAAAATGCTGGCAGGAGTTACTTCCCCTGTACCAAAAGCGAACACGTTTAAACTTTTGTGCCAAATGAGAACAGACCATTGACAGATGCCGGGTACATGTGTGTGTGTGACGGTGCGTGTGTGTGTGTGAGAGAGAGAGAGAGAGCGAGAGCGAGTACCGGCTCACGTTTTCGGGGCACCTACTGAACGATATATTTATAAATCGGTCGGCGATCTTTCCGCCAAATACTGCGGCCTACTTTCAGCACTGAGCTGCCGTCTGGCGGTCTGGGCGGCGGCCGCCGCGGCCGCTGAGGTTCAAAGCTCTGCTCGTTAGGCGACCAAACGCTACGAACTCAGTTTTGTCCCAACTGCTATCTTCCTGAATGAAGTCGTTTCTGGTTAGATTCTTTGTGGGGAGAGCTGCCGGTGATTCAGTAATAATAATAATAATAATAATGAGTATTGTATAGGCGCTTTACCCAATTTCAAGAATCGCGGCTCAACTGACTGAAGCGCCGCGAACTGAACCCAACACGCACTGACGCTCACGTGAATCACACGCATTCTCTCACACACTGGACATCATGATGAACACATTACAATCACGTGACGTGGTGCGGCGAAGGGTCAGCTCAGCTATTTAAATTCCGGCGGAATTCAGAATTGCATTTTTTTTTGTTTCAAATTTAAAGTTGGTGGGCTGAACCGGCATCAGTTTCCAAAGCAGAGGCCGGGGGTGGAAGCCGGAGTACCCGGAGAGGACCCCCGACGATCGGCCCGAATGAACGGTGCCACATACGAGAACTGAGGAAAAATTCTTTGCCCCGAGTGGGACTCAAACCCCTGACCGGCCTCTCACACTGGTCACAGTGATCACTTATCGATAAGTCTCTTAACCACTGACCAGACCACCGATCTGATTGAGTGTCAGATATTGTGATATCGTTTCTGTGATACCTGTGTGTGTGTGTGTGTGTGTGTGTGTGTGTGTGTGTGTGTGTGTGTGTGTGTGTGTGTGCGTGTGTGTGTGTGTGTGTCTCAGTCAATGTGCATGCGTGCGTGCGTGCGTGCGTGCGTGTATGTGTTTTCAGTTGTGTGTCAGTGTGTGTGTGTGTGTGCCAGTGTGTGTGTGTGTGTGTGTGTGTGTGTGTGTGTGTGTGTGTGTGTGTGTGTGTGTGTAATGAAGGAGAGAGGGGGGAGGGGATCGAGGGGAGGGGTGGTGGTGGAAGTGGTATGTAGATAGTATTGGAATTTGAGTGTATTTAGTTACCGTAATTTCTACTTTTAACCACCAGTGTTACAAGCTAGTTGGTAAATTAGTGGCCGGTGAATCAATTTTATGCATCAAGTTGTGTCCTTTCTTATCAGTTTTAGTTTGCTTGTCTTATATTAGTTATACATAGTGAAGCTGCCTCTGAATATTAACCCTTTATTTTGTTTATTCATGCTCCTCAACAAAAAACAAATTTGTTCTGATGGACACAATGAAGTCGTTTGAATCTTTAATCTTTGAATCTTGATAAGCCGACACCCGCGCTACTCAGCAATCAGTGCCCGGACGGTAAGGATCAGAAGCCCGGCCCCGCGGAGCGGCCACCGACCGCGGCGGCTCAGTCCGTCAGTTTAACACACACGCACTGGCGCGCGCGCGCACACCGTCACACACACACACACACACACACACACACACACACACACACACACACACAGAGCAAAAATCGTTGTTCAGTTCCGCCAAACTCATTCCACACATCCAGCCCATAGAAGCGTTCGTTTCGTGCCGGGCAGGACCGGAGAGCAACCGAGCCCCGGGCAGCTTTTAGTACAGAGCGTCTCGGCAGTACGGTCGCGGTGTCTTATGAGACCTAATAGCGTTGCTGAATTGATATACTACCACGCGCACGGTGGAGGAACATAAGAATTACCTTTCTGGCGTAGCAGGATGAGGCTAAATTACAGGGATGCGTATAATAACGTTCGGTTTCACCGAGCCGAACCGCCGCGTGGCGAGGCGGCAGCGCGAGGGGGGACGCACAAACCCATGACGCGTTTGACGTCATTGGTTTGTGAGGGGGCCTGAATGCCCCTGGATATAGCGCGGACCCACACACACACACATGCACACACACACACTGACACACACACACACACACACACACACACACACACCGTGCACACACACACACACACACACACTGACACCGTGTAGGCCTACACTGTGACACATTGTCAGTACACCGGCACACACTGTGACGCTTCAGTGTGAGACACACACTGACTGACACACACACAGTCCCGCGCCGGCCGGACTCGACGGACCGGGACACACCGGCGTCGGTCGCAGACGGAGTCACAGTGGACTGACACCGTCCGTGCCGGACTGAGTGTGACTGACTGACTGGCCGGCGACTCAGTCAGTCACGCTCGGAAACTGAGCGGCACTGATACCTTTTATTCAGTTCTCAGTTACGGAGTTTTGCAAGAACGCATAGTTTCTGAAATGATTAAACAAACGCCGCTGTGACGGCATTATCGGCACATGTGACTAGCTGCGGACGTGCGCGGCCGGTCACGGTGCGCGATCGAGTGAGCCGTTTTCGCGGTTCGCCGGGCGCCGGCACGCGCCGTATTGCGGTTTGTTAACACTGATCAGTAATGTCTGCAGTGAACAGTTTTCCCGCCACCTCAGTGTCCGGGCTCAGCCTCCGTCAGTGCTCAGACACACTGCGACACTGACTGACGGTGAGTTTAGGTTTGACTCGAACTGATTTGAAGTTTTAAAATGCAGACTGAGACCAGTACACAAGTGGTTTCTTTTACTGAGTCAGTTACCAGTGATCATTTCACTGAGCCTTCTGGGCCGGCCGTCAGACGGTAGGGTTTTATGACGAGCAAACGCTGCCGGTCTTTTTTTTGGTCAGTCAGTTCTGTTCACTGAGAAAGCAGCCAGTGACTGAGTCAATGTAGATTTGCTTTGATCCGTCTACACTGAGACGGACATGTAGCCTAATCAGTGACGGCCACGGCTCAGTCGACTGATAGTCAGTATTTCGTGAGTCACTTTTTAAGCGGGTCAGAGTTTAGACGGCCGAGTGATGCGTTCGAATCCTGGCCCGGACTGATTTCAGTGTCACACTTGGTTACAGGCGGCGCCGGTGAGTTTGTTTTTCCCCGGTTAACTCATCTCCTTGGCTTGAGTAGTAGGAAAAGTAGTGTACGCTAGGCCGGCCGGCTGGCCCACATCAGTCAATGCAACCCGCACTGAAGCACAAATAAGCCGACCACGTATTTTGCTTTTTGTGTTTTTTTTTTCTGTCTCTTTCTTTCAGTGTTTGTTTTCTTTCCTTCCTTTTACTTTTTCTCCTTCTTTTATGTTCTTTTCCTTTTTTTTTGCTTTAAAAAAAAAATTCTCCTTTTCTTTTTTTAATCTTTTTTTTTCTTTTCTTTTCTTTTCATTGCATTTTTTCTTTTTTTCCTTTTAAAAAAATTTCTTTTTTCATGTCAAAGCTTCAAAATATCACAAAAACAACAATCTACGAACACACACACACACACACACGGAGTGTACATGGTGGATGGGTATTTGGGGGTTTAACGTCCTTTTCCACCACATACGGGTGATATCAAAGACGGGGCAACGATGAAAAAGCCAGCACAGTATTTGGCCCCACCCTGATACGAACTCACGACCCGAGCACGACCCGAGCACGACCCGAGCATCAGAAGTCCAACGCTCTACCATTCGGCCACCCCGGCTCCCCCACTGTGTACAGTGTCAGTACAATAATGGTGACACGAAAAGAACATACTGACAAAATGTCTGAGGGTGTCACAGTTCGCTGTTCAAGCCCAGCCTTGGCTGCGCCTAGATGGAATGATTCCCCATAGATATATAGACTTCAGTGCTTCCCCATTTCCACCGATCTGGCCTTGACCCCAAACAGCTGCTGTTCCAGGATGATGAGTACAGTAACTTGAAGCAGTCTTTTCATAGATTATAGTCGGCCCTATATGCAAACCACCCTTACATGAGAAATTTTTTATTTACACAAAATCTGTGAGAGCTACAGAGTTGTGCCACGAACCCATTCAGTATAATTTGATGACTTTCCAAAGTCTAGAAAATGAAGGCTTTTGAAAAACCATTATGTCCGAAAACGTAACATGACCAATTTCTTTACATGGGCGATAACTCTTCTAAAAAATGTGGCAAGAGAAAAATCGTCAAAAGTCAGTCTGGAGTATGTGACTTCCCATTTCATCTCTTCAAATGAAAAATCAAATCAAATCTCACCCTTTAGTGAGGTGGCTTAGGACATAGCTATAATTATCACACACACACACACACACACACACACACACACACACACACACACACACACACACACACGCACGCACGCACGCACGCACGCACGCACGCACGCACGCACGCACGCACGCACGCACGCACGCACGCACGCACGCACGCACGCACGCACGCACGCACGCACGCACGCACGCACACACACACACACACACACACACACCAACCATCAACACATCACAAACACATGGCAGGAAAGGTCAGCTATGCTTAGGTTTTGGAATTAAGAATTTCTTTTTTAAGAATGGGATGGGGCAGATTTTCAGTGATAAAAAAACAAAACTGTAAAAACAAGACTGTAACGTTTCTCCGGACAATACATACTTTCACGCACACAGTGGTGTAACGAAATCTGCGTCACAGACACCTTACGTGCAACTATGCTGCTTCATTCTTTTTGGCGGGAGTTGTGAGAGGAGTGTCACGGGGGGGGGGGGGGGGGGGGGTGCGTGCGTGCGTGCGTGCGTGCGTGCGTGCGTGCGTGCGTGCGTGCGTGCGTGCACACACACACACACACACACACACACACACACACACACGCACGCACGCACGCACGCACGCACGCACGCACGCACGCACGCACGCACGCACGCACGCACGCACACACACACACACCAACCATCAACACATCACAAACACATGGCAGGAAAGGTCAGCTATGCTTAGGTTTTGGAATTAAGAATTTCTTTTTTAAGAATGGGATGGGGCAGATTTTCAGTGATAAAAAAACAAAACTGTAAAAACAAGACTGTAACGTTTCTCCGGACAATACATACTTTCACGCACACAGTGGTGTAACGAAATCTGCGTCACAGACACCTTACGTGCAACTATGCTGCTTCATTCTTTTTGGCGGGAGTTGTGAGAGGAGTGTCACGGGGGGGGGGGGGGGGGGGGGGGGGGGGGGGGGGGGGGTGCGTGCGTGCGTGCGTGCGTGCGTGCGTGCGTGCGTGCGTGCGTGCGTGCGTGCACACACACACACACACACACACACACACACACACACACACACACACACACACACACACACACACACCCGTGACACTCCTCTTTTTATCACTGAAAATCTGCCCCATCCCATTCTTAAAAAAGAAATTCTTAATTCCAAAACCTAAGCATAGCTGACCTTTCCTGCCATGTGTTTGTGATGTGTTGATGGTTGGTGTGTGTGACTGTGTGACATTCATGTGAGGCATGCATGCTGGGTTCATTTGCTTTGTGGCACTAAGATCAGGCTTGCTATACCAGCTCTATTCTACTTCACTCACAGCACTTTCGTTATGAGGCACATGCTTCAGTCTGTTTACACCTAGCTGCAGATTTCTTTTTTGGTTTGTTTTTGTTTTGTTTAGGTCAGATTGAATTCAATGCATTGTATTTTAGTCAGACACTAATTATGAAACGTAAATAGCAATTAGTATGTATTTGGATTGAAGTTTAGCAGTTCAACATATACGCCTGCTCACAGTAAGAAAACATGCATTGTTTAAGCAGATGGAGTAAAGCGCCTATATTCAGATTATCGTTATATTCAAATTATCCTTATTAGTATGTAAACAGTGCTCTATTATTCACATTTCCTTTGCAGTTTTGTGTATCTTCTCATTTCACAGGGCGTATCATGATCCGAAGCTTGAGCGGAGTATATTGCCTGTACTGTAGTCCTGGCTCTTGAAATTTGATCGTCTGAAGTTCTGAAGTCGGCGTGGAAAACTCAGCCTGCTGAAACTTTCAACTTTCCAGGTTTAAAGAGGCTTGCTCGTTTTGATATTTTATTTAAAGGTCAAAAGTGTTTGTTGTTGTTGTTGTTTTAGTGAAATGTTTCCAAGCTGTTTTGTACCATGTTAAGCAGATTTGGCGAGAAGTGTTTGGACAGTATTAATTCCTTCACTTACCTTTAAAGGCATTAGCTGCCTTTTTGTATTTTCCGTAAGGTTCTAAGATGTTAGATGAATGACAGTCTCATTTAATTACACATTTTCTTTCCAGCACATCAGTAGCTGATTATTTTGTTTCCCAGTTTCCCATGGGGTTTGTCTTGTGTGGTGTGCTCTTGTTTTGTTCTAGCTCATTCCACTTGGCATGCTGCATATTAGTTCTGGCACTAAAACTGAGACAATTTGTAGTGCTGAAATCAGAGTAGAAAATTCAGCCTGGCCACAATGACAGGTCAGGATGAACATTATTTGTTAAATGTTGTTAAAGCCAGTTCACTTGCACTATTCAGTTCATGCATCATCACTATCCCTTTCAGGAAACAAGTGGCGGTAGTGGTGTACAGCTAAGGTAAACATATATCAAATATCTGTTGGGTGGGATGAGGGAGATAGCAGGAAGAGGGGTAGGGGAAGGGGTGGTAGGCGAAGGGGGGGGGGGCAAGACCATGGCTTTGCCCCCCCCCCTCTTGCCATAGTCACTTGATTTTCCAAGGGGGGGGGGGGGCAAAAAGATACTCTTGCCCCCCCTGCTTGGGTACAGGGGGGGGGGGGGGGCAGCTGCCCCCCCTGCCCCCCCGGTTCCGGCGCCCCCTGGCCACACGTAGTTCCATTCTGCACCGCTGCGTGCTTTCAATCTTGCAAGTGTTCTGCCGAGTCCGGCGAACAACAGCGTTAAAAGAAGTAGCCATAAGAGTAAATCCAACCTTGAAAGAATACATTTTAAAGCTCATAACCTGTGTTGACAGTTTCTTGCGCTGAATTCACGTGTTTGTGTTTGATCGTTAGCTGCTAAGATCGGCCTCCGTAGCCCGCGAAGGGGTTGAACAGTGTTCGCGTGGCCACATTCACTTGAAACACAATAGACACGTCTAACAGTGATATGGACATTGTGTAGGCCCATATTGTTCGACTGATTTGTCATCATGGTTGGCAGAAAAACGATATATCGTCGGCTCATGTTTTGCGTTGTGAAGTTGTGTTGTGCCCTACAGTAATGCTCTGCCGGGCCGCGTTCAGTCTCGTGTGTCGTGTGTGTGTGTGTTCTACTCGTTTCCCTGGTGGCGTGTTGTGGTGATGTTGGTGGCTATCTGTGGTGTTTGCACGTTTGCAGGTGACGTTTGGTTTATCGTTTTGCTGTTCTTTGGTTTGTCTTCCAAAATTCCGTCAACATCACCTCACTTTGGATGTCAGGGCACACACACACACACACACACACACACACACACACACACACACACACACACACACACACACACACACACACACACACACACACACACACACACACACACACACACACACACACACACAGAGGAAGTAATTGCTCAATGTCACAATGCGATGAAACGAACAAATCGTATCAATCAATATCTCAATCGGTAAATCTATCAGCTGGTCGGTCGGTCAGTCAGCCAGTCAATTTTTGGAAGGAGATAATGCAGACCGAAGTTCAGTGTAATTTTAAGGCTTCGTCACTGTCGCCCGTCTAGCTGCACTAAACGTCAGGCGCAGGCACACAGTTCAATAACCTAGGTTGTATCTATTGTACTCATATTTTCTGTACACAAGACCTTCGCCTATATAAAGTCGCCTCGAGGATCAAGTTATTTTGCGTCCGCTGTTTCATTTTCTGAAAAACGAGTCATGACGACCCTCGCTGAATAGAGGGGGTTTATCGAGCAACTATCTATCGAAGAACTTTGCGTCCTCTTTAAAAAAAAAAAAAAAAAAAAAGCTGTGAAAATTAAGCTTTCCATAAAAGGGAGCGTTGAACAAATTTGACCCTTTCTCTTTATTATAGAAAACAGAGGACAGGACCCTAATGCAGTGGTGGTCTCCGGGAATTTTTCCTCCGTCCGCGTCACCTTTTAAAACCTGTCAGCCTGCGAAGCTTCTGGAAATTCATTGATGATAAGATCACAAGCCTTGTGGGGTTTTAATTCACATACACTTTTTTCCCTTCGTCATCAGTAAATCATTTAAAATTGTGATATTGAGCGTTGCATTGCACATCGTCAGAATTTCTACGAGATTTGTTTGTCATGAAACGCTGAACTCAGCCAGTATGACAGAGTCGTGGTCTGAGGCCGAAGGAAAGTGATCTACACAGAAGAGACAGACTCCACCGCTGACGCCCAAAATCCCAAGACAACAAGAGAGCCCATTTCCTCCAAAGTTTGGTGGACCAGCAAACCCTTCTTCTTTTCTCTCAGTTCTTGGGTTTATTTACTTGTCTGTATGAATGCGAGGACGCCTGCACGTTACTGCAGCTGCCAAAAACAATCCATCGCCATCCACCACACCACCACACCCACATCATACCCCCCCCCCCCCTCCTAGGAAAAAAATCAGTATCTGAATCACGTGCCTTTTGGTGTACAGCACAGAAACACGAATGCATATTTGTGTATTTGTGCCTGTTTGCCGAGTGTTCAGGGCGAATTTGGTGTGTGTGTGCGTGTTTGCGTGCCTGTGTGCTTGCGTGCCTGTGTGCTTGCGTGCCTCTGTGTGTGTGTGTGTGTGTGTGTGTGTGTGTGTGTGTGTGTGTGTGTGTGTGTGTGTGTGTGTGTGTGTGTGTGTTCCCTTTTTCCAGCGGACAGATTAAGCATAGATCAAGTGCTCGTGATCATTTATCTCACAAACATAGTTATCGCCTTTACCACGAATCACATCTAATCCGACACTGATTGGTCAAAAACAATGACCGTATCGGCAAATGACTAATCTTGTGTCACGTTTGCCTCATTGTTTTCACGGTGAGGAAAGTACATGTACATCAGTAATCTGGTTACGAAACAGTTCGGTGAACCATCGCCCGAAATAACTCGTGATTGATTATCGGGGGTTTCGTTCTCGGGAAAAATCCAGGAGGAATGAACCCATCACATAAAGTTGCTCGAAATGGATAACTCTGTGTGTGTGTGTGTGTGTGTGTGTGCGTGCGTGCGTGCGTGCGTGCGTGCGTGCGTGCGTGCGTGCGTGTGCGTGCGCGCGCGCGTGTGTGTGTATGTGTGTGGTGTTTCCAAGTTGGCATATCATTTTCTGCTTTTTTGTGAGGGAGGGGCTTTGAGCGGCCCTCGTAACAAATACAACAAAAAAAGTGAAAGTGTTTTTAAAGGAACTTTTTTTTTATCAGTCACGTCAAAACAAACAAACAAACAAACAACACAGCACAATCGAGTCTAGCCCAGAAATAGTCCTGGCGACCCTCCTGGTTTTCCGCAGGTCTTGATGATTTTCAGTCATAGGGCGGACGGAGTTAGCCTAATGACAGTTATGGCTACCCACGAGTGTTCAGGGACTCCACATCCTCGATTACAGGAGAGGGACACCAGGATGGCCCCGTGATAGCCTCGAGACCCGGTGCAACGTAGGACACCTGATTATACGACGCCAGAACACAGCATATGATTCACATGAGCGCGCGCGCGCGCGTGTGTGTGTGTGATATGTCAAAACCGCCCCATATCTGTTTCGACCTGTGGCTTACCATCCTTCACTCCTGGCTGTATTTACATATCTGAAATGCCCTGAAGGTCACCCAACCCACACGACTTCGTCGCGCGAGAACGTATCCATTTTTCAGAAATTTGATCACTCACCTGCAGTTTTTCCCCTTTGGCCGAGCCTGATAAAGCTGACACTTCTATCTCTTTCTATGTAATGATGACATCACCAACAAACCTGATTGGACAGCATTCCACACTCGTCAGCACAGGGCTGCTTTAAAATATGCTGACACTCGCTTCAGCTTGTCCAAACAACAGGTTTTGCAGCGCTGAAGTTGAGAAGCGAAAACAAAAATGAGTTACGTATATCCTTCTTATCCTGTAGCAGCTACAAACTATTGTGACAAACACAAGACTTTCTACGCTCTCAGATGCTCTTCGTGCGAAGAGAGAGACAGGTGACACTATGTTTGTTTTGTTGTTGTTGTTGGCCATTGGATCGTCTGTTTTTTGTTTGTTTTTACTAAAAATCACGTTTCTGGTAGCTTTTTATCGGATTTAATCTCATTGTACTATGCAGTGTGTCACGGTTGCACACGAGAGGGTTCAGTAGTGCGTGAGTATAGAGGGACGCTTTACTGAGAAGAGAGAGAGAAAGCAAAACATTTCTTTCAGCGCTGATTTTGACAATTCTGCCATAACTTACCAGCCACATGTTTGCTGTTTTGAGCGTATATCATATACATGTACATTTTTTGTGTGGATCCGGAGCTTAATTTCCAGAGCTACAGGTCTTTATTACTTTTTATTCAATGGCACCCAAACATAGGTCCGACGCTGCGACATGCACAGAGTCTGTCAAAATAAGTCCAACACGAGATGGAGGCTGGAAGCTTTCTCATACCCTTGTGGCGAAGGGCCCGGGCTGTAATGGAGACACTCTTGTGCGGCTGAGGGAGAACCACAACCTCGGCACAATGTTGTCTAATGGACGGACAGCATCCGCCCTGGCACAAGCCTTCAATGGGATAAGCATGGGCTCAAGTAAGCGTGCACGACTGCATATAAATGCCCTTCACGGCATTTTAATGTATACACAGACACACACACACACACACACACACACACACACACACACACACACACACACACACACACACACACACACACACACACACACACACACACACACACACACACACACACACACACACGCACGCACGCACGCACGCACGCACGCACGCACGCACGCACGCACGCACGCACATTCATGCACACATGCACGGTGTTCACGTTACGTATATTTACTAACACGACCAAGACTGAGACGACCAAGTCTGCTTGGGAACAGAAGGTGATGTATGGTTTCACTGGTTTGATTTGATTATATTTTTCTCCTTTACAAGAACATAAACGCCGTGATTTTGTCCGTAGTTCCTTTTGCTTCTGTTGTTTTTTTTGGTTTGTTTGTTTTTTGCTGTTACTCTCACAACTCTGCTGAAGAGAAATTTCTGTTTTAAAACAGGCATTAAAGATATTGTATTGTATTGTATTGTATTGTATTGTATTGTATTGTATTGTATTGTATTGTATTGTATTGTATTGTATTGTATTGTATTGTATTGTATTGTAACAACGTCGTAGGGGAACCGGGGTGGCCGAATGGTAGAGCGTTGGACTTCAAATGCTCGGGTCGTGAGTTCGTATCCCGGTTGAGGCCAAATATTTGTGCTGGCTTTTTCATCGTTGCCCCTTCTTTGATATCACCCTTGTGTGGTGGAAAAGGATGTTCAACCCCCAAACACCCACCCACCCACCCACCCGTAACAACGTCGTAGCATTTTCTACTGATAGTTGCTTGTTTGTTTGCTTGCTTGCTTGTTTGAAAGTGTAAAACTAAGGACCAAAGTGCATATGTTGCGCCATCGTGATTGGCTGAGTGAACTTATAAAAATAAGAAATACAAGAATGTTTAAGTAACCGTACTTTATAAACGAAGCTGCGCTTATCTGATGTATGCATTTACAGGGCAAAAAATGCTGAAGTACTGATGCGACCAAGTCTGTTTGGGAACAGAAGGTGAGCTGTACATTCTCTGTGGTCAATTTGACGGTATGTTTCTCCTTTACAAGAACAATGGCGCCGTGATTTAGTCCGTTTCTGTTGTTTTGTTGTTTTTGTTTTGTTTCTTGGGTTTTCTTTTGGTTGGTTTTTAATAATAATAATAATAATACTTGTTTAGCGCTTAATCTCACAGGAAAGCATCTCATAACGCTACACACACACACACACACACACACACACACACACACACACACTGACGTGCACAACCCGGGCTGATGCAGATGAACAATTGCAGTCAAAGGCAGTGAAACAAAAGGCAGACTACTCATGAGTGTGAAAGGCCTGGCGGAAGAGATGGGTTTTCAGGTTCGATTTGAACTGGGACCGTGTGGGAAGGTCACGAATTTCGACCGGCAGCGAGTTCCAAACATTTGGGGCGAGGAAATTGAAGGAGCGTTAGCCTGCGGTTTTCATGTTGCCCTTTTTTTTTGCTGTTGCTCTTACAACTTTCACAAGAATATCCTTTCATAAAAACGTTTTGCTGTTGTCATTGCGTGGTTACGAGATGAGCGGATGTACCCCCTCCCCAACCCCTCCGATAAAAGTGCATCTAACAATTCCCTGTTCCTTTTTAAAATGAACTCTCCGAAATTGAATGATGTTATTAGCTGACTTCACGTACTGCCTAACGCAACGGAGTATGCCTAATCAGTATGCCCTTTTCCTGCATAACTGTCTCCACAGCGTCACGGTCTCATTTTCTAAATGGCTTGACACAGATAGGCTCAGGGCCCGTATGTAAAAGTCGAGGTTAATTTAACCCACGGCTACGGGCATATCTCAGACTAGGACAAAAGAAACCAAGAAACAAAATTATGTAAAAAAAAAAAGGAGGCGAAGAAAGGAAGAAATAAATCCTTCTATAACGGCTTAGGCATCTTGCTGGAATGGACCCGCTTCCTGATTTAAAACAAAGAACAACAGAAAATTTAACCCTAGAGCTAGTTTTGTTCGAGATTAGACTTATATCCCGGGGCTAAAATCCCTAACCTCGACTTCCACATGCGGAGCCAAGTGTCTACAAAAGCTAAGCGGATGGGTGGGGATTTTAGACCCCTCCCCTCCCCCCGCCCCGCCCCCCCCCCTCCCTTACCAAGTTCATCTAAGAATTTAAATGAAACTCCTGAAATCAAACGGTGCTTGTCAGATCATGCCTCGTAGTATTTGTAGCGCAATGGAGTGTGCCCATATATCCAGCAAAACTGTCACCAAGCTCATGTACTTTGTAAATGGCTTACACAGATCGGCATTGAATACCAAAACGTACACCGATTTTTAAAGTGTTTTGTTTCGTTTTGTTTTGTTCTGTGTTTCAAACTAGCGCGCAACATAGTTTTGTTTGTTTGTTTGTTTTTAAGTAGAGGGCGACAGTTTTTGTTTTTTTTGTTTTTTTTGTTTTTTCCAAACAAATGTGACATTTTCGTATGTATGTTTCAGTGACCTGAGTGAGGAGGTCCCAGTATTGCAGATGATTTCGTAGAGCAATGGAAGCCTGTCCAAACTGCATCACAATGAATTCCAGAAGTTGAGAGGAAAGCTGCTAATTACCTACTGTGCTGCTACAAAATGAGATATGAACATTCAGTAAACAGCGAAAGCGAACTGAAAAGTGCACGTTTGTAAAATCTCACCGTGAACAGAAATATGTCCTTGAAATTTATACGCGCTGTTTCCATGATTACTAGGGATTAAAAAAAAAAAAAAAAGCCTCTTACTTTAATTTCCTAGTGAGAAAAGTAAATTGCACTTTTAAAAAATTCTAAGCCGACCCAAGACATTGTAACGTTCTTGTTGCTGATGCATTAAAATTTGTTCACTGCACTTTGTTTATTGCTCGAGTCTGTCTGTCTGTCTGCGTGCGTGCATGCGTGCGTGCGTGCGTGCTTGCGAGCGTGCGTGTGTCTGTCTGTCTGTCTGTCTGTCTGTCTGTCTGAGAGAGAGATAGAGATAGACAGACAGACAGACGCACGTACGCACGCACGGACGCACGCACACACGCACGCACGCACACGTCTACTACGACGAGATCAAACGCGGTGGCAGGCACCAAGTAAACTTTTTATTATTCGACCAACAAGATGGAATGACATTACTTCGAGCCAATGGCACACATAAATCATTTTAATGATTAAAAAAATAAACAAACATTCAATTCATCAAGAAGTTTTTATAGGTTATGAAACAAGACGTGACATTTAAAAAAAAAAAAAGAAAGCTGTTGGGTGTTGCGGGTTTAACGTCCACCAAATACGGGTAATATCAAAGATGGGGCTGCGAGATAAAAGCTAGCACCAGTGTTTGACTCCCAGTCCGGATTCGAACTCATGACCCGAGCATTTTTGAAAAAAAAAAAATCGAAACTCCCCGGCAAACAGTTTTCAAAATATATGCATTTCTGCTGAAAGCCCTTTATATTACCATCCATCATGCATTTGTTAATTATGAATAAACTACAAACTTTACTAACAAACAAACAAATCAATCAATCAATCAATCAATCAATCAATCAATCAATCAATCAATCAATCAATCAATCAATCAATCAATCAATTTTCAATTGCTTGAAGGAAAATGTTGACCGCTACAGATTATCAATATAGCTCAGGTTTTGCTACTTGACCACTCTGGGTTGTCTTGGGTTGGGGTTTTTGTTTTTTGTTTTGTTTATTTGTTTTTGTTTTTTTCAACAAGGAGGCGTTGTTCTTAGCCTTCACTGACGTTTCGATGTGCATTCACGACAGATTTTCTTAACTGATACTATGACTACATCTAGACACATTCGAAACCAGCCAGTCACTCAAGATGAAGACGGAACTTTGCTCATACTATACATGTATCGTTCTCGGTAGCACATGGGTGTTACAGGGCGACTGTACACACTCACATTCAATCAGCCAAACATTCACATTCACTCAGCCTCCCGCAGTACCTCCGTCCGCATCCACCAATACTAAAGAATCAAGACTAAGCAATGTCAAGTTTTAGTTTAGTAATTCAAAAACAAACAAACAAACACGAAATTAACTAGAATATGAAATTAGCATAATAATATCATGGTCTGACGGAGAAACGGTAATGGCCGGACGTTGTCGACGTTGTCGTAGATGTGGATGATATCAGATGTGGGGATGATGCGTAGACGACCAGAAGAAAGAACAAGGTCTCTAGCGATGAAGATGTGGATATCGGTCCGCGCGAGACAAGAGCAGATGTGTAGAAGCGACTGTTGCGTCGGAGTGGACGTGAGATCACAGTTGTAGATGAAGGGGATGTACCACGCCAACCACAATGGCGCACACTGGGTAACGCAGACCTGGCCGTCGAAGATGCGCTCAGACACGCAGAGGGACATCAACACGCGCCCTGATCAGGAGCACGTCGACCAGCTGTGCCTCTCGGACCCGGAGTGGCCCGTACGAAGCTCCGGGGCACCCGGCACCTCCAATCCAGGAAGCGAGTGTGGCTGTCTACCCGGGACGGCAGAACTACTACCCACGCCCGAGAGCGACCCAGTACTTCAAAATCACATCTCCTGAAGAAAAGATGAACTGTCATGTAGCCACATTTTCCTTTCAACTTCAGACATCACTTGCCGTTCCCATTCCACCAGTAAGCCAGGGTTACAGTTCTCAAAACTAAATCCATACCAATGGCAGATAGTGTAAACAACAACGCTGGAGAAACTGAACCTCCAACACGGAAAGACTACCGCGTCCAGCTTGATGCCAACGTCCCATGAGAAAGTCTCCACTCAAAGCTTTTGAGTTTGGAAATCTCCTCTCCATGAGAAAATGGAATGAGTCGTCTACATCGGAGGTGGACCACGCATTCCTGGTGGCATCCCCCTCATCATTCCTGGCATAGGTCCTCTGGGTGGTGGTCCGATAAGATGGCGAAGTTTCAGACCCAAGAAGAACGACGTTTTTCTAACGCTCTCAAAATAGTGACGTACTCTTGTGACGTTATTTGTTTTTAACATGACGCATTGTCTGGTGTTTTACGTCACAATGAGTTCGTCACACCACTCCCCATCCCCCTTAAAACTTATTGTACAGTGTACCAACAAAATAAGTTTTCCATGGGAGATTGTCCTCATCAGAAATAACAATGTGAAAAAAACAATTGTTTTAAAACCATAACTGTGCACAAAATTTAAAGAAAAAATTGTTGTACAAAATACTACTGCCCATATCAGGGGCGCCGGGACCGGGGGGGCAGGGGGGGGGGGGCAGCTGCCCCCCCCCTGTACCCAAGCAGGGGGGGGCAAGAGTGTCTTTTTACCCCCCCCCCCCCCGGAAAATCAGGTGACTATGGCAAGAGGGGGGGCAAAGCCATG
Source organism: Batillaria attramentaria (assembly GCA_018292915.2). Classification (NCBI taxonomy): domain Eukaryota; kingdom Metazoa; phylum Mollusca; class Gastropoda; family Batillariidae; genus Batillaria; species Batillaria attramentaria. Next base: position 237,992 of record JACVVK020000329.1, on the reverse strand, counting down.
GTCTTGCCCCCCCCCTCCCCCCCTTTCCCCTACCTCTCCCCTACCCCTCTTCCTGCTCTCTCCCTCATCCCACCCAACAGAGAACTGTTTTTGCAGACCGAAGGCTGTCCGCTCCTCTGATTCCCCCCCCCCCCCCCGCTTTTCACTTTTTTCAGTGGCTCCCTGGTTCGTAAAGGTTTTTTTTTGTCTGCGCAGCATCTGATCGCCCCCCCCCCCCCCCCCCCCCCTACCGCTGTTCACTTTCTTCGGGCAACGTTCCCCCCTCTGAGATTCTGCCCCCCCTCCCCCCAACATCTTCCGGCGCCCCTGCATATATTACATTCACCCAACTTTACACTATCAATCACTCTGTGACAATGGGTACCGGTTACAAACAGTACTAACCTAATACTAGAAGTGTTGTCATGACCAAGATGGTCAACGGGAAGTAATAGGATAACTCTGTAACTGCGAATACTACATCCCTCTTCTATGAATTGATTTCGAACTATT
>JACVVK020000329.1:230000-235000 GCA_018292915.2 Batillaria attramentaria | reverse complement strand
ACTCGCATATCATGTGTGCAATCGTACCTGGATCGGGCCTTCTTTTCAACAATCTTGATTCATTTAGAAACCCCAAATTTGAAATCGATCGGTTCAGTATTTTCGGAGAAATAGGCATCTGAACTGGGTTCACATGCAATGTCAACTCAGGCTCGGTTTACATGAAAACTATAAGAGCGACCATTTTCTAGTAGTGAATCAGTTCAGAGTCCGTATTCAAGCTATCTACTGCCAAAAAATTGAGTGATTTAAATAAATATTACGCCTGTAAACGAAAGACGACCAACTTGTCTCAAAAGGGCGATAACTCCCAAATCACTGAAGCAATCATCACACGCTTGAATCGTCTAATGTAACATTTTGATAAATTTGGATACCCCAAATTTGAAGCCATTCGGTTAAGTATCTTCGAAGAAACGGGCCCGGACACAATTCACACACATACACACAGACGGCACTCAGTGAGGAGGAGAAGCGCGTTCGGAACAGCATACATGCCAGCATCGATGACGCAGGTTTTCTTACGTCATTGTCAGAGTTACACTTGCATAATCGTCTCTGCGGGAGATCGGCAGTGACGTGCGTTTGTACCACAGATGCTTGCCCATGAACGTGGAAATTTTAGCCCGTCCTATTATGTTGTTTCCATTACTATGGAAACAACATAAAAAGGCCAGCACAAATATTTGGCCCCAGCCGGCGGGATTCGAACTCACGACCCGAGCATTGAGACATTAACTTGGAACCATTCACGAAAAAACAAAACAAAAACAAAACAAACAAACCCAAAACAATGATTGTCACAGTCAATGTGTAGTGTTCAAGCTTGACAGACGAAGAACTGTCGACCAGTGCTGCATACGAATACATGTATGATAAGGTCACGAGTGCTGTTACCAGAAAGACGATGTCCCACACGGCCAGAAATTTCAACAGAAACGTGGAGGTGGCAGTTGTAGTGAAAGCTCTAGAGTTCCACACCGACAGAGAAACAATATTACCAACGATACCTAGCAAAAACATTGAAACAATTGCCCCGAAAAGAACAGCATCTTCCGTGGAAAGTCCGGTCGCCGTGGCCGTGGTGGTTTTATTTTCGATGATGTCGTCATTATCAGCCTCAGTATACGTAGCTGTAGCTAATGACTCTGTTGTAGGAAGGAAGGAAGGTAGGAAGGAAGCTGCGATCACTGTGAAACTGGTACATCTAATCAAAACACGATACCAAGCCATCATGTTTGGGCTCATTGAGTTCTAATGATCGTTACTTACAATAGGACTATTTTGAGAGTACAGGCGGACTCAAACGAAACTGTTCCACTAGTAACATCTGCACCCTAATTATCAATTTCGAGATATGCATATCATTGCAATCTATTGGTTATGCAGTTTAATTTATTATAAGAATAAAAGCTGTACTACTAAAATTGACAGAGATATCAGCAGTTAAAGTTGGCTACTCATAAGGCAGACATACTGACCCCCAACACTCTTTTCGCCTCTAGCGGCGTTCGGCCTAGCGCGACTTACGGTCCCTTTCGCGAGAACGGGTCACAAATGTTTTGGTAACTGTTGTAAAGCTTTCATTTGTATGCAACGACGTAAGGCCAGGTGACTCACTTGGTGTGAATTCGATTTAATCACAGTCGTAAAAATAAGCAGTTAAGCCGCACGACTTTTAGTTGTAATAGGCACTGTGTGGGCATTTTTATTTTTGCGTATTTTGTGTGTGTGTGTGTGTGTGTGTGTGTGTGTGTGTGTGTGTGTGTGTGTGTGTGTGTGTGTGTGTGTGTGTGTGTTATGACACAGTTTCACTGGCCTGGTTTTCCGGAATTAGGTCTGATCTTTAGACCATTGCTGCTCCTCTGCAGTTTGAATGAATCACTGTTTTGATTCTGAATGAAGGCCGGAACGGCTAGCGTACTCACCAAAGCACGTACGCACGCACGCACGCGGGCGCGCGCGCGCGCACACACACACACACACACACACACACACACACACACACACACACACACACACACACACACACACACACACACACACACACACACACACACACAACCTTTGCCCCCTCATTCACTTCCAAAACCTCCTTCTCACTGGTGCATTGTTTCTCCTCGTTTCCTGACGGCCTGTCATACTTCCTATACCTACACTAACCTCCTTTCTAGCGCTTCATCCAATTGGGTCCAATTTGTTAGGAGAATTCATGCCTTTTGTGTCAGCCCAAGCCTTTTGTGTTAGCTATAGTGGAACGCGTCTCAGCCTCTCTCTCTCTCTTTCTCTCTCTCTCGTCGCCAAGTTTTTACCCCCTCTCAGTTCCGAGAGCTACTGGATGTGACCTCATATAACAAGTTTCAGATTGCTCAAGTGCAGTTACTAAATCTGGTGCGAGACGCATCGGCCAACCAAGAGGGCTCCCCGTTCAGTGCTTTAGCCTGTTGTGTCGATGCTGTTTGTCAGGCTTGTTCAACTCGCGTACTGCTGTAGTGTGTTGTATGAATGCGTTCTTTGATATATAGTTTATAGTTTATATAGTTTTTTTTTGTGAGAGTTGTAAGTGTTCATGTTTTCAGTCACATTCCGTGGAGACCGCGAAAGGAAACCTCAGGTTTAGAATTTTGACGATGGACAACTTTTGGCACCTCTTGCTGGTAAGATTTTTGTTTATTTTTAGACATTGACGTTTTGTATTCGACCAACTTGGTCACTGGCATTGTAAATGTTTTGTTCACCGCACTTTCATATTTTAAAATTGAAATGTCTTAAGTATTGTTTAATGTTGAGTCGTTACTAAGAACGGCACTATTTCTAGTAAATCCTGTATAAAATATAAACGAGGGAAAAGAATCGCCGAAGCACATCGTATTTTTCCTTGCTCCTATATAGTGCTATCGTTGCTGTTGTCGTCGTCGTCGTCGTCGTTGTTGTTGTGGTGGTGGTGGTGCCTGTGTTTTATTAAGTTGGACAAATGCAGTATTTCTCCTGCATTTTTCGGGGGTTGGTGGGTGGGTGTTTTAAGGTTTAACGTTCCTTTTCCACCACATACGGGTGATATCAAAGACGGGGGCAACGATGAAAAAGCCAGCACAAATATTTGGCTCCAGAACTCACGACCCGAGCATTAAAAGTCCAACGCTCTACCATTCGGCCATTCCGGCTCCCGCACTTTTCGGAGTTTGCCATACAAATAACAAATGGTGATAATGTGCATGAACGAAGCAAACAAACTTCATGCTGAAGTGTGGTCTAGATTTTGAGCAATGTTTCCTCACATCTCGGCACCTTTGTTGAACCAACTCGAAGACGAAACAAGAAACATGTGTGAAACAGTTGTTTCAAACAGAGAACGCGACTGAAATGTCAGATGTCTCAGGTTTATATGCATCATGAAAATATTGTCGTATCAAGGTTCCTGGTGCACGAAATTAGTGTGTATTGTACAGCATTCCCAGACGCGGGGTGAAAGTCCTCAGATCTGGGTTTGTTGTTTTTGGCCGTGTTAGTGCGCTTGTACCGGCGCCAGTCTGCTCTAGTGCAGAAAGAAAGACAATGTCCCTGAATGAGGGCTTGTCTGGCATGGAGTTTTGAAGGCTAACAGTGCGTGCTGGAGCACCAGCTTTTATGTTTTCAACGAAACCATTGCAACAATACGAGATTTTACATGCGGTTCTGTGTTTGTCCCCCCCCCCCCCGTCCCCCATTTCCCCCATCCCCCTTCCCCGCCCCCCCCCCCCCGCCTTTTTTTCACATTTTGCACATTTACAGGATAGACAGAACATAAACACACAATCAAGCAAACAGAAACGAGTAATACATGAAAATAAAAGCAAAAACAAAAGAAAACAAACAAAAACAACAACAACAAACAAACAAACAAACAAAAACAGTAAAAGAAAAAAAAACCAACAACAAAAGAAAGGTTTAACAAAAAAGACCCCCCCACCCCCCATCCCCACGCCTCCCCCCTCCCCCCCTCCCCTCACGGACGACCAGTCGACAGAGTGTTTACAGATGTCAAGCAGTGATTATCTAAACACCCCACCCTTCCCTTTAGGTCGACGACAGCCCGCATTATTGTGAGCATTCACTACGCATCATTCAATACCGATTCAAAGTCTTTAAACAAATCAACATCAACTCCAAACACAAAAGTAATTCCGAGACAAGAAGCCAGTTCGTTAGTTTTCAAAGTTTGATTGTCACAATTATTATGGACAAGTAGATCGATCCCGGCTGGAGCCAAATATTTGTGCTGGCTTTTTCATCGTTGCCCCGTCTTTGATATCACCCTATGTGGTGGAAAAGGACGTTAAACCCCCAAACACCCACCCACCCATGGACAAGTAGACATTTATTCGCCGTTTGTCTGTTAGTGTATTGGTTTATTAACTTGTTTGTTTCAAAGACGCAGCTGGTTGTTTTCTCGAACCCCTTTCTTTTAAATCATAAAGATTCTTGTTGTGAGGATGAGCGCAATTTAAAGTTTCAACACGTATGACAAGCATAGATCAGCGTATGGAAAACTTTACATCGAGTGCGCTGACTGCGCATCAGAGCCAGTCACGTGGGTCACAATATAATGAATATCGCACCTGAGAGCGTTATGGTGGCCAGAAGTGTACCGCGTACTGAGCAGACCACGTTATTTAGTTGCGGACTGAGGACCAGCTTGACGGCACTGATTGGTGGCTATTTTTAGAAGCTTTGTCTAGTCCCAGTTTGTTCAGGAATGGACCGTACGCTCAAAGAAAATCGTATTTCTCTGATATTAGAAGCCACAAAGTCACGAAAACGAACGCAATGGCCGAACGAAACACTGCTCTATCTGAGCTTTGAAAGCGGCAGTTTTCAATCTCGGCGGCGATACGAGCACAGAGGTTTTAATAAATGAAGAATGGTCGCTGTCAGAACCGTTCGTAACTTTACCACACAGAATGGATACAGACCAGGCGCGCAGGAAGATGCTGAGAGGAAGGGGGGCCCACTAAGTCGGG
>JACVVK020000329.1:207500-227500 GCA_018292915.2 Batillaria attramentaria | reverse complement strand
TTACTGCAGCAAACACGAGTATAATCACAGTGCAACACTCCCACAAAGACAAGTTTAAATTAATTATGATTTTTTGTGTGAGGCCACTGGTGCACAACCCCAAACTTTCTCGGTAGGATCTAGGAATTGAGTTAAACAGGTGTGTTGAAGCTTTTTGTTTGTTTGTTTGTTTTAAGAGAACACCTTAAAATTATTAACCTTAAAAGGAAGATAGATCAGACTCAAATCCACCGACAACCCGTTGAGGACTTCTATTTGATCTCCTCAACCAGTTTCATCGGACCGGACTCTGGTTAAGGGTTCATGGTGAGCTGTTTAAACAAATGTGTAAATATGTTGTTTTGAGAAGGAACGTCTTAAAAAAAAAAATAGCCCAAAGGGTAGATACAGCAAACTAGAATGTACTAACACTCAATTAAGGGTTTTTGTTTTATCGTTTTTTTCCCCAATCAGTTGCATCGAACAAGATCCTGGCCCCGGGAGAGAAGGTTCTGGCGGAGTTGGACATGTATCTGACACAGGAACAGTTCCTGTCGCTGTATGAGCCGCCATCAAGGTGCAGTTGATTACTAGCATGATAACAACATCTTGTACGAGAGCTTTCTTTACCACAGACCTAGGCGGCACCACCAAATCGAGTCAAATTCACGTGCAGACTCGTTTCCGGTGCCTGTTTTGCCTTCGTTTACGCATGCACGAAAGTTAAGTGTGCACGTTAAGAATCCAGTTCCAAACGGGAGGAGCCGTACATAAAGTACACATCATGCGCGTAGGAAGTCTGGCCTTCAGTAATGCTTGAGAACTTTCTTTTGGTCTCTGTACAGTCCCGTTTTTGTTTAGTGTTTTATGTTTGATGTTAGATGTTTTAGTGTGTATTTATGTATAATTTTGTTTTGTAAAACGCTTTGAGCCTAGTACTTCTGGGCATACTGCGCTATCATCATCATCATCATCATTATTATACTGCTATGCACTCTAATAAAAGGGAAGAACGCCACACAAATCATAGATTCTGTCAAAGTGAGTGAAATGAGGCAACTTGTATTTTATTTCATTTTCCACTTGTAGCCATGCGTGTAAGCTAGGGTGCTTTATATAGAGTTGTTAACAACACTTCTTGTGTTCCGTGTCCAGCAACTTGATGATCGGACCACCTCTTGCTGTTCCGGAGAATCTGATGGTTCGACAGAAACGCAAAGCCATCCGTGACGTCATTAACCGCTGGACGAACGCCGAAGTCCCGTATCAGTTTGCCAGAGGCGACTTCAGTAAGAGATAAAATACACCAATGAACTGAGTATAAAACATTCTGTGCCTTCAGAGTCAGTTGCTCCTGGCAGAAGTTTTTTTTAAAATCATAACGTTCTTAAAATGGTTTCTAAAATTTCAGATGATCTCACTCAAGTATTGTCATCAGAATATGAGAGGCTGCCCTCTGGTCGTAGGTACAGATTTCCAGTAGTCACGAGAACTAGATTCAGAAATTCCTTTGTTCCTCTGTCAATCAAGCTTCTGAACTCATCTTACAGGTATGATGTTACCATGCCACACTGGGCCAGCATGTCAACTGTTACAGACAAACAAATGAGCAGTTCTCAAAGTCAAGCATTCATTCTTCCACACTCATATCGTCATTTTGCTCAAAACATGCTGTGGCGCGTTTTGTTTTAACGAGTTAATCTGATCAAATGTTCAGGCAATTTGATGAATCATTAAACCTGAGGCGCCGTATACCGACAGTGGAAGTGCACAAGGTTTTGCTTTCACAGCGTCGTCTGACGTCATGTCAACACGACTGTGGAGTTTGGTTTGTTTATCGTAACACGTTGACGAAATATGACCATTTTAAAACAACATTTAGAATTGAAGGGGGTTCTTGACTTTTTGGGGAGTAGCGTACGTTGGTGTATTAGTGGGAGGATCGGGTGACCGCATTCTCCAATTCCCAATATAAATCACTGAGTCCTCCTTAACATAGCTGGTATGTATTACTCCCTGTAATGGCAATGATACATGTTACAGGCGACAAGGAACAATACATGATCAAACAGGCCTTGACAGAATGGGAGCGTTACACGTGTATGAAGTTCCGACCTGCCATGAGTGCCGACAGCAACATCTTGAGATTTCAGAACGGTGCCTCGTACGTACTTGTCATTCAGTTTATTTCAGTTTATATATCTATACACATCTTGACATTAGAAAGAACTTGGGCGTGAACGACTGTAGATCAGTAAAGGTTGACTGTCTGTGGCATTAGATAGAACTTGGACGTAAACGACCGTAGATCAGTAAATGCTGAATGTCCTTTTAGAATGAAAGATTCAAGCAATTGGTGGTCTTTGGGGAGTTCACTGACGCTTTAACTACAGCATTTTTTCCCCCGACAAACGGTTTTGACACTTGAAAAGTTGCTCATTGCAAGGTTAGCCACTTTAAAGCATATATTTCTTGTTGGCTTCCCGTCCTTAAAAATGTTAAGTGAAGTCCAATATCTCATGCGGGCGCTGGTGTTTCTGTTTGTCAATTTAAGAAAATTTATCCGCTCGTTTACCCCCACCCGGTCCCTCCATGATATTGTGATCTCACCTATATCAGTTTTTTTCCAGATGTAGTTCCCAAGTCGGGATGGTTGGAGGCGTGCAGTTGCTTAACCTTGATGTGGCTGGATGCAGATTTGTAAGTTGAAATATTAAACTGCAGCTGACCGCACTTGACCCTGGATTCGAACCCACGATCCCAGCATTTAAAGTCAAACGCTTTACCAACTGGGCTATCCCGCCACACTGGATGAAGATAGAAAACAAATTCTCCCAATGGCTTTAAATGCTCATTCATCATGTGAGTCTGGGATGTACCCAACGACAACTCCGAGCGACATTGGCGATATATATTATATCCTGACCTAATTAAGGCCTCTGATCTTATTTCTTGACACATCAGATTGGTTTCGGTGTGGAGATTACAAGCATTTTCGGCATTTTATTTCTTGAAGGTTGTTGTATGCTAGACGTATTCATGTTCTTGTGGTGTTGGGGAGCCGGTAAGCCGAATAGTAGAGCGTTGAACTTTCAGTGCTCGGGTCGTGAGTTCGAATCCCAGATGGGACCAAATATTTGTTCTGGGCTTTTTCTCGTTGTCCCGTCTTTGATATCGCCCACAGGTGGTGCAAAAGGACGCCCACCCATAGTTCTTTTGATGTTTTGATTTCCAGAAAGGTCTCTATCTTCACGAGGTAGGTCACGCCATCGGCCTGTTCCACGAGCACCAGTTGCCAGACCGCGACAACTATATAGAAATCCTCTACAACAACGTGGCACCTCACTTCCGCTCCTTCTTCAACAAGTACTCGCGCAACAGCGTCAATCAGTTCGGCGTTCCGTATGAGTACACTTCTGTCATGCACTATGGGATCACTGTGAGTATTTCGTGAGGTACTAGTGGCGTTTTGATCTGCTGATTGGTTGGTTGGTTGGATGGCTATACTCGGAGTCTGGAAATGTTCAGCCCACAAAATCAAGAAATATATATGCAATTCTAAAATCCCGAAACTTGAATTGCAGAGCTGGCCCTTCGCGCCACGTGATTGCAATGTGTTCATGTCCAGTGTGTGAGAGAACGCGTGTGATTTGCGTGAGCGTGCGTGCTGGATTTAGCTCGCGGCGCTTTGAGCCAAATATTTGGGATAAAGCGCCTATATTAATGCGCTTATTATTATTATTATTAGTTTAGTGTCCCCGTCACAAGGCGGACAGTCTGACGCAGTGCATTGGATGACCAATCTATTCATGAAGGTTTGCTTGTTCGCCATACACAACATCTATGTTGAAATGTACAGGCTTGAACCGCTTCGCTTCGATGTACGGGCGCTGAAAGGGTGGTTAGATCAACGACAGCCGATAATGTCTTCTAGTTATGTTCTGTTTCCCCACCTTTGTTCCAAGCCGAGAGTAGTACATAGACATGACAGGTATGGTATGGTAGACTTCTCCTCGGAGCACATATCCATCTCTTCTGAAATGCTTAAAGCGCCGCAGGGCTGGAGGACGAAGCAGTAAAAGCCTGCTGCCGCTAAGCGCTACTTTATGTGCAAACCTTCACCCTGCTATTCACTTTAATGCGTGTGACAGTATTTTTGTCTTTCCACGCCATCGGCCACAGCCTAGTCTTCTTCGAAAGATGGACGTAAGATGTTTAGCGTGCACACTTTGATATTTGTGCATGCGTGTGTACACGAGGTGCGTTATCGTGTGGTTATGGTATATGCACGTTCTAGTGGATCGTGGTACACGGCCATGCTACAACTGGTGTTTTATCTGTCGGTGAAGAACTTGACCTTGTCCGCTGAGCTCTGTGTCCTGAGTGGAGCTATTGTCTGACAACCCAGACTGTCGATAAAACTCTTATAATTTTCACCAGGCCTTTTCCTACAACGGTCAAGCTCAAACCATCCGGACGAAAGACCCGAGCAAAGAGGCCTCAATCGGCAAAGTCTACCTCAAGGAGCTGTCGTTTTCCGATGTTAAGGTGGTCAATGAGATGTACTCCTGCAGCGGTAAGGATTAGCGGCATACACTTTTCACGTGTGTCCTCATTATTCTTTTTTAATAAGACAATTCCTGGTTTAAGGCGGAAGAAGGGAGTAATATTTCCGCAATCATAATTACATTTTCTGCGTTTTGCTAAGAAAGCAAATGCGAGAAGATTCCTATCATAATCATACATACTATTTTCGGTGTTTGCTGTGAAATGAAAGAAGAACTGGAGAAAGGAATTGACTTCTATGAATAATGAACAGGGTACCTGCAGGTATCCACATTAAAGACCCGTTCTCGCGAAAGGGACCGTAAGTCGCGCCAGGCCGAACGCCGCTACAGGCGAAAAGAGTGCCGGGGGTCAGTATGGCCGCCTTGTAAGTAGCCAACTTCAACTGCTGATATCTCTGTCAATTTTAGTACCACAGCTTTCATTCCTATATCGAACTAAACTTCATAACCAGTAGATTGCAGTGAAATACATATCTCAAATGGAAAATTTTCGACCTATGGTCCCTTTTGTGAGAACGGGTCACATCTAACCCTTTCACTGCCAGACGCGTTTCGGTTCACTCACGGATAACATCTCTTCACGTCACTCTGCTGTAAACAGGAATCAAAACCTGTACTGCATATAGAGAGATTTTTTCCCCAACAAGTGGGAAGTCTAGATTCACCATTTTTAGCTAATTTTACAATGGGGCTACTGGTGCGTTTCATGAAATCCTGCGACAGCGGCAGCGAAAGGGTTAACACACAGTATCTTCAAAATCTATGTCTAAATCGTAATTTGTCTGGACAGAGTTGGTTCACGATTTGCTTTCTTCTCCCCAGCATATTGTCCAGACACAGTGACGTGTACAGGCACGGGATACCTGGACAGAGTTGGTTCACGATTTGCTTTCTTCTCCCCAGCATATTGTCCAGACACAGTGACGTGTACAGGCACGGGATACCTGGACAGAGTTGGTTCACGATTTGCTTTCTTCTCCCCAGCATATTGTCCAGACACAGTGACGTGTACAGGCACGGGATACCTGGACAGAGTTGGTTCACGATTTGCTTTCTTCTCCCCAGCATATTGTCCAGACACAGTGACGTGTACAGGCACGGGATACCTGGACAGAGTTGGTTCACGATTTGCTTTCTTCTCCCCAGCATATTGTCCAGACACAGTGACGTGTACAGGCACGGGATACCTGGACAGAGTTGGTTCACGATTTGCTTTCTTCTCCCCAGCATATTGTCCAGACACAGTGACGTGTACAGGCACGGGATACCTGGACAGAGTTGGTTCACGATTTGCTTTCTTCTCCCCAGCATATTGTCCAGACACAGTGACGTGTACAGGCACGGGATACCTGGACAGAGTTGGTTCACGATTTGCTTTCTTCTCCCCAGCATATTGTCCAGACACAGTGACGTGTACAAGCACGGGATACCTGGACAGAGTTGGTTCACGATTTGCTTTCTTCTCCCCAGCATATTGTCCAGACACAGTGACGTGTACAGGCAGGGGTACCTGGACAGAGTTGGTTCACGATTTGCTTTCTTCTCCCCAGCATATTGTCCAGACACAGTGACGTGTACAGGCACGGGATACCTGGACAGAGTTGGTTCACGATTTGCTTTCTTCTCCCCAGCATATTGTTCAGACACAGTGACGTGTACAGGCACGGGATACCTGGACAGAGTTGGTTCACGATTTGCTTTCTTCTCCCCAGCGTATTGTCCAGACACAGTGACGTGCAAAGGCACGGGATACCTGGACAGAGTTGGTTCACGATTTGCTTTCTTCTCCCCAGCATATTGTCCAGACACAGTGACGTGCACAGGCACGGGATACCTGGACCAGAACTGTAACTGTGTGTGCCCGGACGGTAGCAAGGACTGTGAGGTCCGTTCGGACAAGAAAGATGAGGACGCCGACTCCACAGACGACGTTGACGGTCAGCACTGGTCACGCCTAGAAACGTTAACCGCCGGACTTGAGTTTCAAATTCAAATTCAAATTCAAATTCAAAACGACTTTATTGTGTCCATTAAGAACAAATTTGTTTGTTTGTTCAGGGGCATGTAAAATTTAATAAATAAAGGGTTGATATTTGAAGGCAGCCTCACGATGTATAACTAATATAAGACGAGCAAACTAAAAGTGATAAGAAAGGACACAATGCATAAAATTGATTCACCACTAATTACCAACTAACTAAACTGAGCTTATAATACTGGTGGTTAAATAGAAATTACGGTAACTAATTTAAATACTTTATGCATCCCTAAAAGAGAAGTTGCTTTTTTCCAAAATACACGACATCACATAAGAAACATGAAATCAAAAACATACGACCAACAAGACATGGCAAGACTTAAGAATTAATTTAAAAAAAAATCATAACTTAAGATAAAGATGTGAATGGAAGACGTAGCTTCATTTTTGATGATCTTGTTATATATCCCTCTGTCTTCAGTTTCCGAATCTTCTGTTTAATTTATTTATTAGAGGAGGGGATGCACTAGTATGCACAAATTTCGCGTGAATGGTCTATGGATCGTCATTGTGACAGAAGGTTACAATGCTTAGTTACATCAGCTTTGTACCTTCATTAGGTATTTCTTAGCCGCAGATAATCAGGAAAGTGTATCCTCCTACCGTATTTTACACAAAAGCTTGGGGTGGGTGGGTGGGTGAGTGTTCAGGAGTTTAACGTCCTTTTCCACCACGCATGGGTGATATCAAAGACGGGGCAACGAAATAAAGGCCAGCACTAATATTTGGCCCCAGCCGGGATTCGAACTCACGACCCGTGCGTTGAAAGTCCAACGCTCTACCATTCGGCTATCCCGGCTCCTACAAAAGCTTGGGCACTGGACAGATCTTACACAATCCGCAAGAACATCACCGATGTACGTCTTTTGTTCTGACCGCTTCTTGGTATCGTTTAATACTGCCATGCTTAGCTGCTTATGTTTACTGCACAGGTGCATTGAAGAAACTAGTCTCCAATCCCTTTGAAAACAGGCCCTGATGCTGAATCTCCTTCCTTTCACAATATGGAAATCTTGTCTTCATTATTATTTGGCTGCCGCTTTCTGTTAGTGTGAAAGGGTCAAGATGATTGGTTTATTCCTTTCTGTTAGTGTAAAAGGTCAATGATGATTGGTTTATTCCTTTCTGTTCGTGTAAAAGGTCAATGATAATTGGTTTATTCCTTTCTGTTATTGTAAAAGGTCAATGATGATTGGTTTATTCCTTTCTGTTAGCGTAAAAGGTCAATGATGATTGGTTTATTCCTTTCTGTTGGTGTAAAAGGTCAATGATGATTGGTTTATTCCTTTCTGTTATTGTAAAAGGTCAATGATGATTGGTTTATTCCTTTCTGTTTGTGTAAAAGGTCAATGATGATTGGTTTATTCGTGTACAGAGGGCTGCAGAAACCTGTATGATGACTGGAAGTGCTCTGTGTGGGCCAACCAGGGGGAGTGCGACCGTAACCCCAAGTACATGAAGCGATCCTGCATGCGGGCCTGCGGACTGTGCGAAAAGGAGAAGAAACAACAAGACAGTGAGGCTTTAAACTTCAGGATTCTATACTTTCGATAGTTTAACTGTTAAGAGCCCAAGCCTGACTACCCTCTGCCCACTATATGAGAACAAGCCACTTCACACCACTTCAAGTCACTAATACGAAAGGCGTGGGGCTTTCCGCTAGGGGCGAGACTGCTGCAGATTGCGTAATAGTGGCTTTGTGGCTTCTAGTGGTAAAAATGCGATTTTCACATGGGCTTTTAAAAGATGAAGGTTTTCAGCTGTGATTAAGTCTGGACTCGGTTCATTTAAACACACCGAAAAAAAATCCCACACAAAACCCCACACCTCTTGCAATTGAGAATGTTGTCATGTTTAATTCAAGAATCAAAATGGACCAGGAAGCAGTTTGCTTCTTTTAAATGTAAACCGGTTTGATTGCAGAGAACCATTTCACGACGTGGGCTTGGCAGTGGTTTGGGATGTTCACCAACCTTTTCCCTCGGGACTGGATGATAGGTAACGTTACATTATTTTTAACGTTACATTATTTTTAACGTTACAGTTATTTTTCTATGGATGTGTATCACACTCTGCAGGGAATCGGGTTGCTGAGATCGGTTAAGCGTCAGACCAGAGACAGGAAGGTCAAAGGTTCGAATTTTGATAAAGCCTAGAAATTTTCAAAGTCCCCGTCTAAAATCACCTTTGGACTGTAGGCGTTTAACACGTTCGTGACGGGACACTCCGATCAAACGTTCAGCCACGCATCGCCTACGACTCATGATCAATTCATTTGTCAAGTGTATGTGTGTTTTCGCTGAAGCTTCCTAGAAAGGTTTGTAGTCAGTTCACTGCAGTTTCACGGGGAAAGGCTTGCGCAGTTCTGTCGGCGGCAGCCCCAGTCACAATAGAGTTAACAACCCTAAATACTTTGAAGACATATGGTGTGCGTTTCCTGCACTACATGACTGTAGCAACGGCCAGCTACCATGCAAGGGAATCAACCATTCAAGAAGTGTTTGTGTTGTCCATATATTGACCCATTCTCCTTCATTGTAGGCGCGTGCAAGGATGTGTATTCGTTCGAGAAGTGCACCAAGTGGCGGCAGCAGGGTGACTGCGTGACGAACGCTGATTGGATGAGCAACAACTGTAAGATGACGTGTAACTTCTGCGGAAATCCTGCCTTGAGGCCCGAGAGTGAGTTCCTTCTATTTCCAATTTCTTGTTCCACGGCCAGCAGTGCAGAGTGCACGATGCAGACGTATGGCCCGCTGCTTTTCTGTACACAGGGGCTGTTAGTGAATTTCAGCATTGTGAAACGTGGTCTTTGCAAAGCGGTGGTGGTGTAAAATGCATCGGGGGGAGGGGGGGGGGGTGGTCGTAGAAATTATGGCCATTCTTCTAGCGGGTCGTGGTCGTAAAAATTATGGCCACTCTTTTAGCGGGGATGTCATTAAAAAGCCAACTATCCTAACAATCACAAGCTGTCATGTTCTTAAAGGTGTAATACCATTTTACCACCACCAAAATAACCGTTCGATGTTTCTCTAAAAAAACAAACAAACAAAAAAACATTCACATTTTGTCCAAAATAACAGGGCTCGGAATGCCCATTTGGACATACCACCCCATCTCTCAGAAACACGTTTCCCTAGTGTCGCTTCTGACACTGAACTTGTTTTCGTGAACTTCAGCAAACTGCAGAAACCGACATGCTGACGACGACGAATGCGACCGCTGGGCACTGGACGGGGAATGCATGCTCAATCGTGATTGGATGGAAGATCAGTGCACGCGCTCGTGTCACGCATGCGTAGACACGTCCACTCTGGATGGAGAAGACCAAGACGACGAGGAAGAAAAAGAGGAAGAGGATGGTAACTTGCTCTCTCTCTCTCTCTCTCTCTCTCTCTCTCTTCTCTCTCTCTCTCTCTCGGGGAGCCGGGGTGGCCGAATGGCAGAGCGTTGGACTACTAATGCTCGGGTCGTGAGTTCGTATCCCGGCTGGGGCCAAATATTTGTGCTGGCTTTTTCATCGTTGCCCCGTCTTTGATATCACCCGTATGTGGTGGAAAAGGACGCTAAACCCCCAAACACCCACCCTCTCTGTCTCTCTCTCTGATCCCGAAACTGCCATCCTTGAAATAAATCTTGCATTAAATCTCTGAATATGGTTAAAAGAAATTACATTGCCGCTCGAGCAATTTCCCATAAAGGGTGATTCTGTTACAGGAAGGTCGCATGACGTTGTTTCACACAGGGTTTCAAGGGACGTGAGAGCCGCGTGTCTCTTATAAACGTTGTCGTGTATATATACGCGACTTTGATAACACTAAAAACACCACTGGAATTCTTCGATCCTAGGAAAGTCTCACGGGATAGCTCGTCACTTTCCTTGTATGGTATGTGGATCGACGACTGATGACTTTGTTCTCGAAGGCCCCTTCTAAGGTGACGTTAGGCAACTATACTCACTCATTCACTCCCCCTCGGAGATTTCCTAAGTGTCGGATCTTTCGAGGCGCAGAACACCTAGCATGCTTGTTGTGTTTAAAGAATACAATTGTAAGTCTATGTTGTGTTTGATCATCAGATGGGTGTCACGATATCCACAACGCTAAAGACTGTCGACACTGGGCAGCTCACGGAGAATGTACCAACAACCCCGACTGGATGATCGCCAACTGTCGGGAAAGTTGCGCCAAGTGTGAAGACGGTACGATCTTAGGCTGATGCATTGTGAATTCAGTTTAATGGAGACTGTCTACGGAACTCTCCGTGTTTGACGTTTAAAGGTCTGCAATCTCAACAAAAAGCCGCAAACAGTGTGTGTGTGTGTGTGTGTGTGTGTGTGTGTGTGTGTGTGTGTGTGTGTGTGTGTGTGTTTTAACTACGACTTTTGCGACTGCGCAGTTGCAGAGTTTTCAGTGCTTCGGAGACCCTTATTAAACCAGAGCGTGAGTTTCAGTGACTTCATTGTGCTTTTGGTCAGTGAGCGAGACACACTCACAGCGTCCAGCGGGTGTTGTGTGCTGCACGAGAAGACTATCCACTGCGATATTTCTCGCTCAATGTCCAAACGGAAACTGAGCTGTGAAATAATAATAATAATAATAATAATAATAATTTATTTATATAGCGCTTAATCTACATGTAAGGTAGTTCGAAGCGCTTAGAGTACAGGTAAAGAGACAGATAGACGTGAAGGTTCAGGGCCAGGGCAACTGCATGTATGGTACTTAATAAGGAGATGGAGAAAGACGGAGGGAGGTTAGACGGAGCTTTGAGATGAAAACAGGTAGGTTTTTAGATTTGTAGCTCCCCTTGGCTTTTACAGGGGTTTCAGGGACGCTGTAAATCCTGTAACTGTGACAAAGGTGACTGTGCATTGTACATAGTCGGATATAGTGTTTTTAAAACACGCTGTTTGTGGCTTTTTGTGGAGATTGCAGACCGTTAAGCTTGAGCAGGTTGAAGCAACACACCCGTCGTTCTGGCAATTTTACCACAGGTTCATTTTTTAAGTACTGTAAGTTTCAAACGCTTCAAGCCCAATACGACATGCCGAGGATGGCCCTCAACTTGCTTTTTTTGGGGAAGTGTGTTACGCAAGAAACAGACAAATTGATGGTTGCACGCGTAAGTTCGACTGGGGTCGTCTGGGAACTGCAGGTACCCGCACTGTGAGATGGTTCCGGTCAGCTCAGCGCAGTAACAAGTAAATGTGTTCGTGGCTGTCGGTAATAGGACGATTTTACTGCTATCGGTCTAAAGTTGTCATTGACAATGTTGCGCTTTTTTTCACTCCCCACTTCCTGTCCTATATGTTGATTTGGTTCATTTGTTTGTTTATTGCAGGCACATGTAAGAATCTTTTCGACGACGTTCAGTGCAAGATCTGGGCGGAGGAGATGGAGTGTGTCATGAACAGGGAGTGGATGCACACCAACTGCGCCATGGACTGCGGAGTGTGCGAGACCAACGATACCAACACCGGAACCGGAACTGGAACTGACACCGGAACCGGAACAGGGACCGGAACAGGAACTGGCACTGGCACAGGAACAGGAACTGGCACTGGAACCGGGACTGGAACTGGGACAGGCACTGGAACCGGAACTGGGACAGGCACTGGTACTGGAACCGGAACTGGTACCGTGACGTACCGTCCTATTGTTACCCAAAGACCGGAAGTTTGGACAACCACGCAGCCTGATACAGGTGAGGGATGCTTGTTAGTTCTCGGACTATTTGTGTACAATGAGGAACAAGCCAAATACTTCTTGCATTTTTTAAACAGGTATCTGAATCGTCTTTATCTAATGTTGTCATACACCTACGTTATCTATGTTATGATATCTTATGTTATCTGATCGGAAGTGAGCGACTTTCATTTTAAGGTACGCTCGGGAAGAGACACTGACTCTAAAAGTTTAATGTGTGTTGATTTGAATTTCAAGTAGATTTCCCAAGAAGATTTTTTTTTTTATTACCGGCTCTGAGCCCAAGGGGTTTTTAAAGCCTCAATACAATCAAAATTATATAACCACGGGCGGCTATGTCAATATGTACATATATTATAACTAAAATCGCCCTCACTACACATTTCTCGCACACATACACAAACATTAAGAACATTACTGGTATGGTGCATAGTGCAGCAACTGAATAATATGCCCAATCTCGGCCTCCTGAAACGTTTCAGATTCCTTGTTTGTCACATACCCTTGCTCGAATTTTACCTTTTATAAAACAAACTGTCACGCTTATTCACACACATTTACCAGTATCAGACCTCGTCAAAGTGAAACTATGCAAACATTTCACTTTTCATGGATGGGCCAAGAGTGGGTCCTGCCAGAGCAAACAAAGATACAACCTCACTTTTTGCAAGAAAACTTGCAACAACTGCAACGGTATTACCTCACTTAATAATAAAAATGATACACATGCACAGTTCCGTGTACCAAAAGCAACATTTCTTCCAAGGTTGCTCAGAAGAGTCTGAAAAAGAGTGGAGTATGGGGATCTGCAGTCATTTCATCCATTCGCCCCGCTACGCCACCTACCTGTACCTGTCTGCAATGCTTACAACCTACCAGCCCTCCCGTACTCTCCGTTCATCCTCAGAAAACTGTTAAAGGTTCCAAAAACAACTCTGAAGTCAGCTGGCGAACGTTCATTTCTTACGCCGCCCCCTCCATCTGGAACGCTTTACCTGTCACCATTTGGGACCTTCCCACGCTGACTCAATTTAAAGCCCATTTAAAGACCTACCTCTTTAGGCAAGCCTTCGAGCTGTAGTCCTACCACTGTTTCATCGGCACTCAGGATGTGTGTGTGTGTGTGTTGTGCGAGCGCAAAGAGTGTTTCGTAGAAAACAGTTAGGCGCTATACAAACTTTATTCATTATTATTTTATTATTTACCACTCGGTGGCCAAGCCCAGCTGTCGGTGTACCTGACCACACTATAGGTCAAGTCAAGTAATGTAGGCGTTTTAGAATTGTTCTGCTTCTTCTTCTTTTTTCCAGCCACCTGTTACAATGAACACAATGACGTGGAGTGCGACATCTGGGCACAGACAGGTCACTGTGACATCAATCCTGTCTGGATGATTCCCAACTGCAAGAAGGCGTGCCGGCGATGTTATCCAGTCACCACCACAGCTGTGGCCAGTGAGTGTATTATGTTCTTCCTGATTCTGCTTTCAAATGCCATTCCGTGACTACTATCTTAGAGGGGTCGGATCGCTCAAAGGGCTGAGCGTTGTCTTTAAGATCAGAAATGCACTCCTGTCAGTCATAAGGGGCGAGCCCCCAGAATCCAGCCAATCGCGTGCCGTGACATACTTAGCACAACACATGGCATGAACTGGCAAACAAGGGAAGTACATATAGTCTGATGTGACTGAAACGGGGAAAGCAAGCAGTAAGTCCTCTGACGTCATTTGAGGAAAAAGACCATTACATGAATCCCTGTCATCTTGAGATCCCCCTTTTTCCATACGATGACGTCATGGACGTACTGTGTTTTGCCAATACACGGCAGAGTGAAGTGGGGGGGTGGGGGGGGGGGGCTTTGGCCCCGGGGCTTCCCGAGTGGAATCGTCTATTCCCGAATAAGCCAGATTTGTACTTGCCCTTTGCCAGTGCCCTGGTCTTAAAACAACAACAACAACAACAACAACAAAAAACCCAACAGAAACTCAGCTTTTCGATGGACGACGGGACGCAAATCTGTTTATAATCTCGCTTCTTCTCCATTATAAAACCCTTTAAAGGCCAAAAGATGATAGAAAAACGTGGGACAAATTTACCGATAAGTGAAGTAGTGCTGCTGGGGGGCTGGCTGCAAGCGACAGGTCTGTAACGCCACTTAGCCTCGAGCAAAAGCCGGACCCCCCCCCCCCCCTACGGGTTGGTTTTTTGGGGGGTTATTTAAAAGATATAGGTCAACGACCCCTTATCGGGCCTCTGTTCCTAATATGGGCCGTGTCGCCGACACGTCAGGACAAGCGCCGCGTGCGTATCATGGGGCACGCTGCAGGGGCAAAAACTAGCATGTCATAACCGCTCGTAAGCCTAATGAGAGGAAAATCAGAAGTAGAAAGGGGGACCCGCTAGCTGTTAAAAGTCATTTATAAGTACATGACACCCAGCTAGCTAAGTATACATGTCTTTTGCAGGTGTCTGTGAGGACAAAGACCCAGGTTGTGCCGGATGGGCCAAGAGCGGCTACTGCGAGAAGAACCCAAGATACAACCTCATCTTCTGCAAGAAATCTTGCAACAACTGCAACGGTATTACCTCTCTAAATTATAAATGCTAATTCCACGCATCAAAAGCAACATCTCTTCGAAGGTTGCTCAAAACAGTCTGGAAAAGATTGGAATATGGAACATTAGTGTGAAAACGAAATACGCACTTAAGATAGCTAGCTACTGCAGGTAGGAGTAGGTTCTACTTCAAACTTCAGGAGCAGGTTCGAGTCCCTGGTGGGCAGGAATTTGGTGGTATTTTTCCTTTCCAAGTCGAGTCAAAATCACGTGCAGATTCGTTTACGGTGCCTGTCTCGCCTTCGTGAACACACGCACGCACTACATCAAGTGTGCATGTTAACAATCCCATTATAAACGGTGTGTGTGGGGGGGGGGGGGGGGGGGGGGGGTGCGGAATGGAAAAAAACAATCACACGCAATGCATGCAGGAAAAAGAAAATAAAAAAGCGCCATAGCATCGTATGGCGATCCCCCCCCCCCCGGGGGAGCAGCCCGAATTTCCCTTACCATGGTAATGAGACTATAGAATATACCAATACCAGTACTAATACCAACTCCACACGCAAGCCGTAATGTCAAATATCGTGTCAAATCCATGTGCAGACTCGTTTGCGGTGCCTGTCTCGCCTTCGTGTACACACGCACGCACAAATATCAAGTGTGCACGCTAAAAATCCCACGTTCATCTTTCGAAGAAGAGTAGACTGTGGCCGGTGGCGTGGTAAAACAGAAATACTGTCGCACGCACCAGAGTGAATAGCAGGGTGGAGGTTTGCACACAAAGTAGCGCCTAGCGGCAGCAGGCTTTCCCTGCTTCGTCCTCCAGCCTTGCGGCGCCTAGAGCATCTCATTAGAGATGGATACGTGCGCCGAGGAGAAGTCTACCATACCATACCATACCATACCACACGCATTCTACCCGACACAAAATTATTCAAGAACGGTTTTTTTCCCATGTTTGTATCTTGACGCTTGGCGTCCCGGTACTTTTCAATTATTAATTACTTTTCTATAATGTAACTGTGGTTTTACTTTGTGACATGAATGTGAGATTGAATATAAATGTGTGGGTATGAATTATTCGTGACACACACACGTGTGTGTGTGTGTGTGTGTGTGTGTGTGTGTGTGTGTGTGTGTGTGTGTGTGTGTGTGTGTGTGTGTGACGTATTAGCTTGCGTTATGTTAGTTGTTGTAAATGACGCAAATATTTCTCATGAATGACCCTCGATCGTTTGTTTTCTGTTTTAACTGCAGGGTGTCGTGATGAGGAGTTTCTCTGTGCGATCTGGGCCAAGGCCGGACACTGTATGACCAACGCCGCCTACATGCTGCGTCACTGCCAGAAGTCGTGCAAAGAAGCCTGCATGTGACGTCATTCCACATGACGTCATCTCTTCCGTGTGCTTTTTCTCACTCAGCGACTCTTTCAAAATGATGTTTCTGTAAAACTGTATTTCAGCATGGTTTGGGATAAGTGCCAGTGGTTTTTAAATACGGAATGTTCGTGGAGAAACCTTATTTTTGATGAACAGTCATTCATTCCTTCGTCAAACGCTTTCCCATTTTCTAACATTTTCTCTTCGGTTTCACGTGTTTCTTAACCGTTCGAGAATAGGAGAGTGGAGTATAAACTGACTGGTTATTTTTCGGAAGGGGAGAGGGAGAGAGAAAAGAGTGTTAAGAATTATAGGGGGATGGGTGGGGGGGGGGGAGGGAGAGACTGGGGAGTATGAAGGCGTTTATTGAAGTTTGGTTTGTCTTCGGGGCTGGGGCGGGGAAGGGTTCTGGTGGGGATATAGAAGGTGTGATGTACTTACGATGTTTGTGTATTGCGCTTTTAAATAAAATGTGATAAAACCTTTGACCTTTCATAATTGATGTTGAGATTTGATATCACACTCACCCCCCCCCCCCCCCCACACACACACATACACACACTGGTCCGCAAACCAGTATTACAACTTGCCGTTGCTACAACTACAAAGAATGATATTTTTAAAAACTACACGGATAACAACAGCAAACACAGAATATGATAAAGCAGAAAGAGAGAGAGAGAGTTTCCAAATAAACAGGAACACAAAAAAGCAAAAAAAAAAAAAAAAAAGCAAAAAAAAAAAAAAAAAAAGGAAGATGAAGGGGGAAAAACAACAACAACAACAAAAAAACAAAAACCCAGCCTGTGGTCCATCTACATTGTCATAATGATAAGTAGACTATCGGGCGAAACACAGCTGTCTTGTACCATTGATTTTACTGATAATGTATTCAACTAGGGAGCATACACAAACTGCCAAAAGTTCCCTCCTGACCCGTGTTGATCATACCTCCTCCCCATTTATTTTCTCCATGGCCGTCCTTTTCCTTTCCTCCCCCTGTGTCCCAGTTTCCTCCCCCTTCCTCGCTGTTTCTGCTTCGGTTTTCTCCCTTCTGGCCCCGATGGCGCAGCTGTAATTGAAAGCACACAAATCAGTTGTGGCAGACAGTAACTCAGTAAGTGCGTAAATTTGTAACCCGCACACACACACACACACACACACACACACACACACACACACACACACACACACACACACACACACACACACACACACACACACACACACACACACACTCACACACACACACACACACACACACACACACACACACACACACACACCATTTCATCGCCCCCACCCCACGCCCCTGCAACCCCATCCCCTCCATCCCCATCCCTCAAGGACAGCTCGCAAGAAGGCACTGTTCCTACCCTTGGACAAACGTACTCTCTCTCCCTCACACACACACACACACACACACACACACACACACACACACACACACACACACACACACACACACACACACACACACACACACACTTACGGGCTTGATCGCATCTCTTGCAGGTTTTAAGGCAATTTGTGATGACGTATTCATTACTGAAGCAATACATCGACCAAGCAGCGCAACCGCTAGCTTGGTCCTCACACGTCACGCCTGCATGGACATAATAAAAGACGATTAAGGAATAAATCACTCGCTCACTCACTCACTCGATTACTCACTCACTCGATTACTCACTCACTCGACTAATCAATCAAGCAACCAGCGGAACTGTCATTTAATCGTTCAGTTAGCCAGCCATTCAAAAACCTGGTGACAAACACCCCATCCCTCACAAAGCCTCCCCCCCCCGCCCTCCGCACCCACACCCACACATTGGCTCATCTTGTGCCCACAACTCCCTCGCCCCTTTCCCCAATAAAAAACAAACAACAACAACAACAACAACAACCAAAAACAACAACAACAACCACAAAAAAACAACAACCAAAAAACAACGAACAAGCAAGAAACCAAAAACAAACAAAAAAAAACCCATACGCCCAAAAACAACAACAAAAAACAACAACAACAAAACAACAACAGCAACAACAACAAAAAAACCCCAAAACAAACAAACAAACAAAAACCCACAACAAAACAACCCAAAACGAAAACAACAACAACAACAACAACAAAACAGACAAAACAGACAAAACAGACAAAACAGACAAAAACAAAAACAACAAACAAACCAAACAAAAACCTACCTAGTGTCACTCTAAAATCTCTTATTTCTATCGTTTACCGGATTGTGTGGGATTAGGTGTTGTCGTTGCGACGGATTCTGTGGATGCTGTGGATGCCGTAGATGCCGTAGGTGCCTTGCTCATGCATTTGTCACAGGCTTTGCGGCAATTCGACGTCATCCAATCCCTGTTCTTCTCACATTCACCGCGGGCCGCCCATCCTGTGCATTCTCGGTCGCCATGTAAGTTTTTGCAATCGTCTGAAAATGCACGCGTAAATAAACAGTAATTTACTGAAGTGAGTACTGGATTTTAGTAAAGAGGACGTGGTGTCTCCTCAAGTTAAAATATAATCCGATCATCGTTGTGTTGACGAATCATTTTTTTGCAAGATCTATCATAATTAACATCGTTGGACAATGATATCCTCGTTTCTCAAAAAGACAATGAGCCTGAACGACAACAATAATGACGATAATAACGATAATACTTATTTTGCGCTGTAACCTATCAACCTAGCGCTTAGAGATGAAACATATATACAAAAATATGCAGAGCCATAAGGGCATGGCCTAGGCGCAACGACATATACATGCTGAGACCAGTTAAGCGGTGTTCAACAACAACAACAACAACAACAACACACACACACACACAAACAAACGAACAGTGATTCAAAACAGTTTAACTGATCAGTTTACCACTGTTCGCAGGTCCACTGTTTTCACCACCTCCAACGCCTCCCCCACCCCCACCCCCACTCTCTGAATCGGAGCAGACGTTGCAGGCCTTGGTGCAGTAGCCGTGCATGTAGTCGCTGTTGGCGTCACACTCCCCACGAGTTGCCCACTCTTGGCACTGAGAGTCGCCGGCCTTGTTTTCGCATGGCGCTGCATGCACATGAACGAAACATAATATGATTAGTGTTTTAAATCACTCTGGTCTGCGGCCACTTCTTGTTTTGTTTAAAGACGTTGTTAGGAAGACTTGATTGTCACTTCATTCTAATTCATTTTGTTAAGCCGACAAATAAAGCTTATCTGATGGTTTCGAGTTGTTTAGCCCACTGGAAATTTACTCTGGTTAGTGGCATAAATATAAACTGCATTTTTATCGTATCAGCGTGGTCACGTATCTAATAAGAACTATAAAGTTGTTTGTAATCGGTATGATTGGGGAGCCGGGGTGGCCGAATGGTAGAGCGTTGGACTTCTAATGCTCGGGTCGTGAGTTCCTATCCCGGCTGGAGCCAAATATTTTTGCTGGCTTTTTCATCGTTGCCCCGTCATTGATGTCACCCGTATGTGGTGGAAAAGGACGTTTAAACCCCCAAACACCCACCCACCCACCCGTATTACTTGAAGTGTCTTCATTTTATAGAACAGATTTGACCCTTTGAAGAAGCTAAAGATGGTGTCAGGGGGAACATCCCGGAACAACACCTTCAAAGACAAGATACGTATAGAAGAAACAACCTGACTGTAAGCTTTCGGCAGAACACCACTCCAGTCCGGACCTATAAATATAACGCCCGGATTGTATGACTCGACACGACTAAGAGTTTTAGGTGCACACCTTTCGCGCAAACTC
>JACVVK020000329.1:152500-202500 GCA_018292915.2 Batillaria attramentaria | reverse complement strand
CTAGGTATGGCCGCAAGACAAATTATAAAACTAGGGCGTTTTCATAAACTTGACTTTTCTTTCTGTAATTTTATATTATCGCGAATGAAAGTGAATTTTCTACAGAAAACGAGACAAAATTGTTTCCAACGTGAGTGTACGCGCAAGTAGCACCACAAAAACCACTTACGAGTTGAACAGAGACCTTCTGCGACAAGACAGGCCAACCTCAGGTCGAGGCAAGCTTTCACGTGTACAGCGCAGATGATTTTCTGAGAGAAGTCGCGTGCGGCCAAGCAACGCTAGCGCTCAACGCCGCAAGCCGGTCAGAATCGGGATAGCCGCGTCACCGGTGTGAAGTACACTTATTAGCGTGCTGTTTGTTTGCTTGGCTCGCTATTTGGCGTTCAAAAAACAGAAGGAGTATCATTGTGATGTTTCCTCTCTCTGATCTGTATATTTCCTTGTGTCCCGCATAGTGGCTGCACATCTTGCAAAATGATTGAGGCTCAATTTCCTTGCCAAATTACTTTAAATCTTTCAGGACAAACGGCAGCACATGCGGCCCTACAGCGCATATCGATTTCAGACGAACAGCCGCATATGCGGATCGTGATTTTTTTGGGGGTACAACATTACTAACAACAAAGATATTTGAGTTTGAATGTTGAAATTTCAGCAATAGCTGCATAAATATTTAAGTAAATTACCCTGAAAATTTCAAGTCTGTATCTTGTATCTGTATCTGTATCTTGCCCCACAAATCTGCCTGTCTACAGGGGATGGGAAAAATCGGCCCGTCCTGAATGAGTTAATAAATGAATTACCCTTTGCCATTCTGAATACGGATCCTATTTTCTTCGGAGCCGGTGTACTGTCTAAATTTGATGCACGTGAATTTCTCCCATTCCGCCAAAGCTTCTTTGATTTCTGCTAACTCCTCGTATGCTGTGAACACACAAAGTACCGACATTATTCATGTCAGTAAGCATTAATCACCGGTTTCTGTCGTATGGTCAGTGGTTAGATAGTCAGTGGTTAGATAGTCAGTGGTTAGATAGTCAGTGGTTAGATAGTCAGTGGTTAGATAGAGTAAAATAAGAGAGAGCAGCAGAAGTGTCAAGTGTTAGTTACTGTGCAAGGTGATACATTAGCCGAACTTTTCACACACACACACACACACACACACACACACACACAGGGGCGCCGGAACCGGGGGGGGCCAGGGGGGGGGGGGCAGCCAAGCAGGGGGGGACAAGAGTGTCTTTTTGCCCCCCCCCCCCCCCCCCCCCCCCCCGGAAAATCAGGTGACTATGGCAAGAGGGGGGGGGGGGCAAAGCCATGGTCTTGCCCCCCCCCCTTTCCCCTAGCTCTCCCCTACCCCTCTTCCTGCTCTCTCCCTCATCCCACCCAACAGAGAACTGTTTTTGCAGACCGAAGGCTGTCCGCTCCTCTGATTGCCCCCCCCCCCCCCCACCCCCCCCCGCTTTTCACTTTTTTTCGGGCAATGTCCTTCTTTTCAGTGGCTCCCTGGTTCTTTGTCTGCGCAGCATCTGATTCCCCCCCCCCCCCCCCCCCGCTGTTTACTTTGTTCGGGCAACGTTCCCCCCTGCGAGATTCTGCCCCCCCTCCCCCAACATCTTCCGGCGCCCCTGACACACACACACACACACAATAAACGGCGAGAGAGAGAGAGAGAGAGAGACTCACAAAAATGGCTGTACACTATCTGGTACGGAATGACTTTGTTCGTCCATCTTCTGTTCACGTAACTTGTCGCTTTTCGTTTGCCGAGTTGTCTGCTGTTACCGTAGAGGCGTGAGTATTGTTTGGGCGTAAGGTTCATGTCCAGTTCAGCGGTGATCAGTCCATCCGACATTTTTCTCCCCATGTTGCTTACAACTTTCACACACACACACACACACACACACACACACACACACACACACACACACACACTGCAAATTGGTGTTGAGTATGATTATGAACAAACATAAAACTAAAGTCAGCGTTAAAATGACCCGCAACTCTGGCGAGGGTGGGTGGGTGGGTATTTGGGGGTTTAACGTCCTTTTCCACCACATACGGGTGATATCAAAGACGGGGCAACGATGAAAAAGCCAGCACAAATATTTGGCCCCAGCCGGGATCGAACTCACAACCCGAGCATTAGAAGTCCAACGCTCTACCATTCGGCCACCCCGGCTCCCCGCAACTCTGGCGAGATTCTCTCTCTCTCTCGCTCGCTCTTACAGTAGGTTAGTTATGAAATTTGCAAATGAATGTTGTCCGCAGTACAAACGTATGATTATTGTTCTTACTGTCGAAATGACACTGTAATTATGAAGGCTGTTTGTAGTTTTTGTTCAGACATTGTTCTTCATACCAGTATTCGTTGTACGTTCCCCTCCCTCCCTCCCAGTCTTTTACTGTTGAGCACTTCCTAATTTCATGTACGGATCTCACTGAGATCCGTGCCAAACATTATTGTGCAGATTCACTGAAGGTGCTGTTCAGGGATGTCCCTCCCGACAGCATCTTCAGTTTCCTGAAAGAGGTCAACCTGTTCTATAAATTATAGACTTCAAACATTCAGTCTTTCACTGACCAACCATTTTTTTTTTTTTTTTTTTAAGACCCGATAGATTTTTCATATTTATTTACATCTTGTTTTAAAGTGGGAATTTTTATGGGACCTGGCAGGAAGGGACTTTCATGGGCCGCGAATTAGCCTTTGTTGCTTGCGCGGCGTTAAGCCCTAAATAACTAACTAACTAACCTGCCTCCCTCCCACCCCCGCGCTTCTCCCCCCTCCACCCCCCCCCCCCACACACACACCCTCCCTTCAGTCATGGGCCGAAAAGCATTACCAATAAAATTTGTCACTGCCATTGTCCTTCTTACCGTCCGGTCCTCCATAGGCGTTCATGATGATCTGATCAATGGTCAAGCGTTTGTAGTGACCGGGTGGTATCTGGAATGGTCGTCCCCTCCCTCGGCCCCTGTTCTTGGGTTTCTTGGCGAATGCTGACCACTTTCAAATATTGCCGAAAATAAAATGTATATGTTCATATTCAAAAATTAATCCGTTTCTTCAGATTGTGTTTTTCTTTTCTGAGATAAAGGCTGCATTTGTTTGGTGTCATGGGTAAAGCTTGTGAGCGCAATGATTATCAAAACGCACAAACGAAGTTTAAGGATTTTACAACGACGGATTGTAATTAGAGCTAAATCCCGACCGTATATTTAAATAAGTAAGATTCAGTTCTCTGGACGAGCATAACTGAAAAGAATAAAGTATTGAAATTTCACAAATTTCATGCAGTAGATTTTTCCCATACAAACATATAGCCGCGAAATAGTCTTTGTTGCTTGCGCGGCGCTAAGCCCTAAATAACTAACTAACTAACCCATACAAACATACGTGTAAGGAACATGAAAAGGTCCTGTTTTTCCCTTGCCGTTCGACAACTGAAACAACTAATTCCATATACAGAATATATTAGATATTTATTTGAAATCTAGACTGCTGATTTTGTGGGCTCAGTTAAATTTAAACTCAAAATTAACATTCTGTTGAAAATATCAAAAACATTAGACATGAATTCAAAGGAACCTACCTGTACAGAAAGCAACAGTGCAGTCCAAACAAAACACCACAAAATCTTCATATTTGTGGAAGCTGGTGTGTTAAACTAGAACGGATATCTAACAATGCTGCCCGCTTGTTTTTGTGCAGATCTTATGTACTGGCTCATCACTCTTATATCTAGACGCAGTGTGAGCCAAATATGAATTATCCTTGATCCTCCAGTCTCCTCATGAGTAAACGAGCTATTCGTCGCCCATTTAACACGCAGTTAATTGTTATGTAATCTGTTCATGATAGCTGGTAATAAGATACTTACAACAATTACGTGTACAAGTCCTCTAAAAAAAAAATTACCAACGCCGAGAACGAACCACTTGTTTGTGACATTTGCAGAGCACTGGAACACCAGTAAATTACTGAGGGAATTGGATGTTTGACATATAGGAGGCCTTAAGGGGCCGAGTTACGACGCTTCAAGTGTTCACCATTCACCGCTGACTTATACTGTATGAATGGCATGCCATTTCTGCAGTTATTGAGGAACAGAATAATGTTTCCGTTTGTAAATCACTTCAAGTTCAGTACATAATTAATGGACTGTTGGAGACGGTTTCGTGAAGCTTCGTGGGCGCGCGCGCGCATGCACACACACACACACACACACACACACACACACACACACACACACACGCACACTGACACACCATCGATAACATGACATCACGATTTGGTTCAATTTTGATTTTTTTTTTCAGGTACTTGTACATTATCATGATTTAGTTAGTATTTTCTACACTTGCGTTTCAGAAAGTTCATGAAAAAGGTCAAGTCCCAGGAGCATTCTAACATACTCATGATAATAGCATTGATAAGCGCAACTCTTGTCTAGAAAAGTTCACCAAACGATACTCGTACATTCTCATTCTAGGGATGGTTTTCAAGTTCCTTGGTGTGGTATAGGAAATGTTCATTAAACGATGTCAAAATGTGTATACTACAGTTGGGGTTCCCTTTTGCTGATCTTGTCTCGGCATGCTCACAAAATGATGAAGCGTGTTTTCTATAGTAACCTCCTAAAAGTTTCATCTGACAAAACTAGCGCAGAACTTTGCTACGGTGTATTTTCTTCTTGTAACTCAAAAATATTCATTCTAACAAACTTGTTCGCGTTTGGCTTCATTTGTAACTGACGAGTGTTCTGGTGTTTGGGAATCTTCCCCTCAACGAAAGCTTGCTCAACTTATCATGCGTTCGATGTTCTCTTAAATCACGGTCTCTTCTTCTGTCTCGGCTGAAATATTCAGAGTATTACAAAAAAAATCATACTTGTGATTCAGAAAGTTCATCAAGCGATAGCGTGCCAGCGGAAGGCGTACTGAACACGCTGATATTTTGTAGCTGAAGTGGAGACTGTTGTAGAAACCCCTGAGGCTGCAACGTGAGCGGTTGCAGCTGTAGCTGTTGCAGCGGTTGTGGGTGTTGCTGTTGTTGCTGTTGCTCGGTAGCGGGGGGTCCAATGGTGACGGTTCCTGAGCTGACACTGCCGGCGGAGGAGGTTCCGACGGACAACATCAGCGGCAGCAGCGCCGTTGCTGTCGTTGTCACGGGCGAGACCAGAGCGGAGACGTCTTTGTTCTTGCGCGGTTTCTTCGGGGGAGGAGCGCTTAAGTTCAATAGCTTCTTGTTACAAGGTTTCTGTTCTTTTTCTGGGGTGGACTTTTTCTCTTCCACCTGTTGGAGGACAATAATAGTGGGACAACTGTTTTAAAAAAAAATGTTCACTGCACGTTCAATTTTAGAATTTTATTTCGCTGTGTGTGTGTGTGTGTGTGTGTGTGTGTGTGTGTGTGTGTGTGTGTGTGTGTGTGTGTGTGTGTGTGCGATCTGTCCCTCACAAAGCCAGTTTCATGGACGTGACGAAAATGATGGAAAAAGATCTGTACAAGTTTTGACGCTTTTAGGGGTTGGAACGCCCCCGAAAAAACAAACAAACAAAAACAAACAAAAAAAAAACACACACACACGCACTCCTCCCTGCTCATCCAACATGTCGGTTCACAATCGGCATACAAATGCGTGATAATCAAAACTAAAACAAACAAAAACATAAGAACAACGATAAAAAAACAAACAAACAAACAAACAAAAGCCAACGCTGTTGGCCGTCCTAATCAGCAAATCTCACAATCCTCTGACCTTGAAGTTGTGTTGCAGCGAGACGCACTTCCGGTACGTCATGGCCTCCAGGTAGTGGAGCGCTTTCTGGCGGCTGCGGATGATAGAGAGTAAGGCTCGTGCTTCAGACCCAGTTTTGGTTGCACAGTACTTCTTGTAGATGAGTGGCTCGAATTTACGCGCCTCTCCCTCTACGTCCAGATTCACTGAAATAAGGATTACAAACCACATGATCAATCCACTGTTATGCACAGTGCAGAAAACGAACAAAAATGGAAAGGGTGGGTGGGTGGGTACTTGGGGGTTTAAAGTCCTTTTCAGCCACATACGAGTGATATCAAAGACGGGGCAACGATGAAAAAGCCAGCACAAATATTTGGCCCCGGCCAGGATACGAACTCACGGCCCGAGCAATAGAAGTCCAACGCTCTACCATTCGGCCAACCCGGCTCCCCAAAATGGAAACGAAGAGAACTACACAAGAACGAAAGTGAAATCTCTTGCTTCTTTGGTGAGTGAAAAGACATCGCATCTGCATAAACGAGGTACAAGTTCAGTCCTTGTGTTTTGGGGATCTCTTCCGTAATCTGGGAAAAAAGGCCTGCGTGACTATCAAATTTATGACGTTTAGACCTTTCTTTCCAGATCAAGGATGTCAAAAACATGTTTAAAAAAATACTCGATGGAATAAAGCTGCAGATTCACTTCAAAGACATGCTCAACGTGTTAACGAAAGGCATTTTGTGAAGAATGGCGTATTCAGATTTTCTCTCTCTCTCTCTCTCTCTCTCTCATATTTCTCATTGAAGAGGTGTTTACTCGTGTTTGAACCAATTACTTTAACACATTACGTACCGCGCACGGTACGGGTATCCCAGGTTGTTTTTTGGTTTTGGTCCCGTGTGCAAAATTAGACAAAATTAACTGTTCCTTGGCGGCTCTTATTGCAGCAAACACGACTACAATCAAAGTGCAACACTCCCACCGAGCCTCATTTAAATCCATGCAGACTAAATTAATTATGATTGTGTGTGTGTGTGTGTGTGTGTGTGTGTGTGTGTGTGTGTGTGTGTGTGTGAGGCCACTGGGGCACAACCCCAAACTTAACTTGGTAGGAAACGAGTTAAAACCAAGCGACAGGGAAGCGTCCTCACGTTGCAGTAACTACAGCACAGCGACGCTCAGGAAAAACAAAATAAAAGCGTTCGTGAATCAGTCAATGAGGCAAGTATCAAAATGAAATGCTCACCGAGGTCACACTTTCTCTGTAGCTCGATATCCAGATCTTTCCTCTCGTCTTTCAGTGCTGACCCCTGGGTCTCCGCCAGCTTCATCAAGCGCGACAACTCCGCCAGCTCCCGGGTTTGTTGAACGACGTATTGTTGCAGGGCTGCTGTCTTCTTCTGAAGTTTGCTGAAAACACAAATTACATTCTCAATGAAATGGATTGGACATAGACAATCATCACCATCATCATCGTCGTCCTTGTCTTTGGCATCCACCTTCAGTGGGGTTGTCAGCCCCTTGAACCGTATGCCCAGCCGACTATGCAATTTGTTGAACTGTATCTTCACTACCCGTCCACGTCCATTTTTAAGTTGTTTCTCTATAGAGAAACAACTTTATGAGACGGGGCAGATTTTGCTGCGCGCAGCAGCAAGTTTCAGTGATACAAAACAAGACTGTGACGTTTCTCCACACAATACATACTTTCACGCACATAGTGACGTAACGAAACCTGCGTCATAGACACTTGACGTGCACACTATGCTGCTGCGTTCTTTTTGGCGGGAGTTGTGAGACGTGTGTGTGTCTGTGTGTGTGTGTGTGTGTGTGTGTGTGTGTGTGTGTGTGTGTGTGTGTGGACGGATGTAATGATGGCTATCTCCTAAACCACCTCGATGGAGGCCTTTTTACTTTGAGATAAAATGGGAAATCACCTTCTCCAGACCTACCTTTCACGACTTTTAGCCTGCCGCATTTTCAGAAGAGTTATCGCCGATTTTAAAAAATCGGTCGTGTTACGAAATTTTTTCGAAAAAGTTGTTCAAATTCCTTCATTTTCTAGACTTTGGAAGTTCACCCAATCACACTGCCTGTATTCGTGCTACAGCTCTGTAGCTTTGACTGGTTTTGTGTAAAAAAAATATTTCCGAGGTAGGGGTGGTTTGCACATAAGATCAAATATCTATGAAAAGACTACTGCAAATTACTTATCATCCCGGCGTTTTTGTCTAGTGTGACAACTGCACATATGACAGGAACTACTGCACTATTATAGCTTTAGGATTTAGAATAACTGAACTTTTAGATAAACATAACTTTTTCAAGTTTCTGCGAAAAGCACCGGTCAAAAGAGTTCCAAATTTTCGATTTCATAAGTACAATACAAGGTATTCTAGTCCATGTTTCACCAGCCCTCTAGACCTTCCAGATTTTATGTAAAAATTAATTCAGCCAGGGAAGTCACAAAAGCAACAGGGAAATCACAAGACATGCACAAGCATCATCTGTCATACCACCAGTGTGAAGCTGACGTCAAACGCTTAGTTCCCAGACAAAATAAGCAAGTATCGTCACTGCCTCCGACATTTCACCAGCCCTCTAGATCTTCCAGATTTCATGTGAAAAATAATTCAATCGGGGAAGCCACAAAGCCAACAGGGAAATCACAAGACATAAACAAGCTTCCTCAGACGATCGCAGTGCTAGAGACTGACGTCAAAATGTTTAGTTCGCGGAATTGACGTCATCTCTCTGTCTGTGTATAACGACCTGCCTGAGGCTGACGTCAAATGTTTAGTTCACGGAACTGACGTCTCTCTCTCTCTTTCTCTCTGGGGAGCCAGGGTGGCCGAATGGTAGAGCGTTGGACTTTCAATGCTCGGGTCGAGAGTTCGAATCCCGGCTTGGGCCAAATATTTGTGCTGGCCTTTTATTTCTCTCGTTGCCCCGTCTTTGATATCACCCTTACGTGGTGGAAAAGGACGTTAAACTCCTAAACACCCACCCACCCACTCTCTCTCTGTCTGTCTGTCTGTCTCTCTTTCTCCCCCCCACCCGGCCCCACCCCCAGTCACGTGACTAATCGGTCGAGGTCGTAGAGGATCTAGTGTCATTGGTAGGACTTGGAGAGGGGAGAACCGGCAACAATAACAACAAAACAGACAAAATAAAATGAAATTTGGAGAAACAACTTTGTAGGACGGGGCCGTTCCTCCTTGTTCGGTTTAGTTTTGTTGTGGTTTTGTTTTGACAAGTTATTCAAGCCACAGTGCAGTGTGTGTGTGTGTGTGTGTGTGTGTGTGTGTGTGTGTGTGTGTGTGTGTGTGTGTGTGTGTGTGTGCGTGCTTGTATCTGTGAGCATGCATTCTGAGAGCACAACGTACCTTTCAAAAACTGAAAAAACTAAGCTTACGCGTATCGTTTATGAGCAGAATTCAGCGCCTCCCTGTTGTCTTTGTACGTCTGGGTGAGCTGGAAAACGTCCATCAGGCCGACTACCGGAAACTCCTCCTCGGCTACCTCCTCCTCGTCTTCCTCTTCCTCCTCCCCTTGGTCTCCCTGAGTTCCCTCTTTCGCTGGCCCTCCCTTCACACGAGGCTGGAATACAGGCTTCAGTCCCTTGCCATCTCTTCCTTCTGGACTCTGGCCCGCCTTGGTTGCAAGCTTCCCTTGCGTGTCCTTGGAAGAACCTGGTTGCCCTTTGTTGTTCCAACAAAGGTCGGGAGAAAACACGCGCTCTAGCAGAACGACGTCAGGAAGGGCGCTGTTCAATCGTGGCGACCTGGAAGAAGTTGCTGAGGGCTCAGTCAGCTCCGGAGGTGTGTCTCCAGCCAGGACAAGCTCCTCGGAGAAGTCGTTTAAGAGCTCGGGGTCGACCAGCAGCGGGGGACTCATCGGCCCGAACACCGGGTGGGCCGCTCGTTCGTATCCTTGCGCGCTCATGTGCGACATCTGGAACGGGAGCCGATACGGTGTATTTTAAAACATTTATTGTACGACGATGGGGACAAGAGAGATTCTCCTGAGCGTATATATGCTGGCCCGTTTGTCCTATTTTTTTTTTTTCTACAAGGAGATCAGTAACGAACCTCATGTAAATATGTTGAACCTAGCATATATGAATCTTTCAGACTGGAAATGATACGGTGGGCGATGAGGTCGAGGGACATATAGTGTAACCGAATACATGTGCAACCCAGCATGTATGGATGTTTCATTTATTGGAAATGATGCGAGGGACAAGGAGGCCGAGGAACAGTTACCGTCCCACAAACGTTCTGTAGGCACAATAGTGTGCGTGCGTGCGTGTGTGTGTGTGTGTGTGTGTGTGTGTGTGTGTGTGTGTGTTGTGTGTGTGTGTGTTACCTCAGCGTCCGACAGGCGGTCGTCCAGACAAGACACCTCGAACATGAAGGGATCATCAAGAGTATCGTTGCTGCCCATACGTTCAGAGACAGGCAGCGAAGGGCAAGGCGTGGCCGCGGAAGTGTTGGAGAGGAAATAGCTGCCGGGTTCTCCGAACTCTTCCGAGACAGTGGACGCGAAAGCAAAATCGTTCATCCGCTCACTGAGATCCACGGACGATGAATGCGTGATCGGCAAGGAGCTGTTCCCCGTGCTGCTCGTGTGGCGCAAAGGCACGCCCGGAAGGTCGGGCGACGTGACCGTGACCGGGGTGGTCCCGGCCAGGCCACAATGACGTTGACCGTGAGACGATGTCGGTGAGCTGGCAGTCTGAGCTTCTTCTGGAGACCCTGAATCTGTGTTCGTCCCGCCCGTGGGTTGAATGCTGGCCCCAAAGGTCGAGTTGGGATTAGGGTTGTGTTGAAGACTGTCGTCTCCTACGCAGTGCCCGGTGTTCACGCTACGCGGCTCCATCACACCAGCCTCTGGTCTCAGCGCAGTGTCCCGGAGGTGTTTGGACTTCCTCTCTCTGACCTGTGACGTAGACAAGACTGCTGGTGACGTGGCCTCTTCGGCGGGACCAGTGCACGCGTGAGTGGGGGTCGGGTCTTGGTTCTCGTGGCTGCTGCTCACCGAAGCTGATTTTCTCGGGCTTTGAGTATCCTTCTTGTGTATTAGCGGATCAAATGCAGTCAACACTTCACCTGGTTTGGTTGGTTGGTTTGTTTCATCTGTTACTTTAGTGTGTTCTGTTTGTGCAGTGCGCACAAGCGGCGTGGCAGACAGGGTCTGTACAACGCCCAGTTCGGAAGCAGAATCTGCAGCAAACTGTGTTACTATTCCTATGTTAGGCTCAGATGCGTCAGCAAGAGCAGAACCTGGGACGGGAGACTTGGTATCCCGAACAGTTGAGTTACTGTGTGCCTGACTTGCAGTACTTGAATTGGATCCACGGCTCTCCGATGTATAACCTGTAGCTCTGATGGTGATTTCTTCAAGCAAGAAAAGTACTATGGTCAAAGATGTGGGTTCTGAGCAATTGTCTTCGGGTATTTTACTTGTGATTAAACAGTCCTCAGATAATGCGAAAGTTACCAGATGCTGCTTTGCAGTGTTTACCTCTTCAGCGGAGTAAGCTGCACTACTTTCTTCACAAGTGCCCTTAGGGATTTTCAATGTCTCTGCAGATGGGCTTGTGGGTTCAGAAGAATCGACGGAATTGCTCGTACAGAACTTTGGATCTGGTGTCGCTGACACTTCAGCAGGAGTTTTCGAGACAGTTTCACTATCTCTGACTGGGCGGGAAGGAGTATCGGATTCAGCTACTGGCGCGGTCGGGAATTCACCGCTCCGGGCAGAGTGTGCGCCAGTGCCACAGTTGGAAAGTACTTCACTATGATCTGCATCAGCTTCTCCAGTCGGCTGAGAGACCCTGGCGAGTTTGGGAGGGTCGATATGTGTGCTCTGGAGATCTGTACCCGTCTCAGCAGATGTTCCAGGGACGCGTTTATGGGCCGGAAGCTGTCTGGGCGGGTTTTCGGAATCGGCACGCGTTTGAGGAGCTGGACCAGAGAGGTCTTTAAAGGTACGGTGGGCGGCTCTGGTTTTGGGATCTTCACCTGTCTGAGCCTGTGTGAGGATGTCTTCATGCAGCGCTGAAGCACAGGGTGTGTTTTGCGGAGCTGCACCAGTCTCAGCAGGTGCTTCCCTGCGGGCGGTTGCATGTGGTCTCAAGTCAGAAGGAGTGGCAGGGGGACTGGTTGTGAAGCTGGGCCCGGCAGGAGCTTCACCAAGTTCATGAGAATCTGCCGAGGACGGCTGGACGGCAGCTCCCGTTTGATGGCTTTGAGTCGTTGGTATTTCTTGCGTAGCACGACAATTTTTTTCACGGCTCTCCCTGCGGGCATTCGATAGGTTTGCGCTATCTCCCACAAGAGGTACAAGAGATTGATTACCAGACGACTCCTGGGACTGAGAGTTACAGCCGTCTGTGGCCGCCACAGATATCTGCGGTAACAGATGATCAGTTCTCACGGCGGATTCTGTGACCTTGGAACCTGCGTCAGATGGGGGCAGAATGTCCACTGCAGCCTTATCACGGCCTGATGTCTCTGTGCTCTGTTTCTTGGGCTGACTGGTTGTCGCAGCACGCGACCTCAGGTTAGTGAACGATCCAGGGTCTGAATCGGTGTCCTTGAGTATTGAGGATTTCTTCTTTGCCGCTTTGAGTACAGCGGCCTCTTTGGTGTGTGATACCGTGCCCTTCACGGCTACCTTTACAGACACAGCAGAGGCAGGAGCTGACGAAGCTTTGCCCGTCCGCCGGTCTGGTCTACCGTGTTCTGATGTGCTTCCCCCAGCAACACCAACCCCCTTCAGAGGCACAGACGATGGCCCTGTGGGCCCCTTACCAGCTGAGCTTGACCTCTTGCTCTGTGAAGACGTGCAAGCCACCGAGCTTTCAGCCGACCCTGCCTTTACTGCAGCAGTTGAAGAGGTTTCGCACGAGCTCTTCCGCGTTACTTTGGAGACGTCACCATCCGAGCAGCTACTTTCGTAATCATCGCCAGCTGCAGATGCCGAGCTTCGTGATGGCGGATGGTTGTTGCCGCTTTGGTTTGGAACCAAGACCTGGAGGAGAAGTCGTGTCCTTCAAGTGAATAAAAGATGTGGATTGGATGGAGCAGTAGCTTAGGGTAGAAGTTTCGTGGGTATGAAAGACATAGCTCAGTAAATCCATGGGCGGGGAACAGAGAGCAATCTCTTTGTCCGCAATCCGCTGGTGGCAGCAGAGTTTAAGCGTAACTGAACTGGATTAAAACCAAATAAAAGTGCGTTTCAAATGGATTGGGGTTGATCGGTTGGTTAATTCATTGACTGATTGAGTGTTTAGGTTTATGTGAGCAAAAGAAACAGTATTTAAGAGAAGTTAAAAACCCGGGATTCGAACTCACGACCCGAGCATTTAAAGTCCAGCGCTCTACCATTCAAGCTATCCCGGCTCCATGAGAGAGAGAGAGAGAGAGAGAGAGAGGCTTGTGAATGTGTTCGACTTGATACGAAAACAACACACGAGTTTGCTTACCGTTTCGCTTGACTGCGCCCGAGCAACTTTCCTCGAAAAGAACCGCTTCATACAAGACATGGTAACATGTCTGCGGTTGTTCTGAGGGGCTGGGGGTGCCCGCAGAGCTATTGAAGAGTTCGAGCGTTACACCCCCATATCCCACTGTGTGAGGCCAGAGACAGATAAAACCTTCCCCCGCTACTTACACATACTTCTGACGTCACCATGCTTAATGACGTCTGGCGAATGACGTGAATGTGATTTGTCGTCACTCTCTCTCTCTCTCTTTCACACACACACACACACACACACACACACACACAGAGCAGACACAACACTGAAGCAGAAAATAGTAGAGCTGGAGGTACAAACCGGTAATACCGGTGCACGGTGACGTGGTACGCAGTACCGGTACGGCCAGCTGTACCGGTACGTACCGCAAGGGACATAACTGTCATAGTTCACGTGGAAGAAGCCCGAAGCCCATAAGTTCCTCTGATGTGGCTTCGTACAGAGCTGAGCCCAGGCTGCCAAATGATGACCGGCCTCTCGGCTGGTGGAAGCTCAACTCCTTCCGCTTCCCGTTCTTGTCAATGCTGGCCACTGCCCTCTTGGCAGTACCAGCCACAAGTGTGCCATCTGAGAGGGTGTTCTCCACAGCAGGAGACATTGTAACTCAACAGAGGGCATCGCTGAAACCTAAACATGTGGACAGGCTGATCTTTCTCAAGAAAAATTGGGACTGAACAATGAAAACAGTATGTCTACATGTTTACGTTCTGCTGTGTTACCGGCAGTGTCTCCTGCTGTGTTGTCTGCTTTTATTGACCAGCTTAGTTAAGTTACTGCTTCATTTTTTTTTTTTGTGGAAAATAAAGAAAAGTAAAACAAACAAACAAACAAAAAACAGTTGTGTAGTTTACACCTCTCTCTCTCTCTCTTCTCCTGTTTTGCACTCCACAAATCCTCCCATTTTTTGATTCACTGATACTGCGCAACCTCATGCGTCATTTTCAACTGCTAAAGTGCATGTGTTATCGTCAGGATTGGTCAGCACGGTACACCGGTACAAAAAACCGGTACGATGCAAAAATACCGGTAAAAAACCGGTACGGTCCTCTGTACCGGTACCCAGCACTAGAAAATAGGTTGTCTGAAACTAAAATGGAAAACATTTCGCTTGTAAACGATTTTTGTATTGATAATGAATAAGTAATATAAGGTATACGCTCTTAAAAAAAAAAAAAAAGTTGTCTGCCTGGAAAACATCAGTGTAGAAATCTGGGTAAGTACATTTTCGCCCAGGTAAAAACTATAAAATAAAATGAAAAACACCCGCTACGGTTCTTCTCTACTGTTCATGTTTTCGCTAAGAAGTCTGGTATCGGGAAGGATAAAAAAACAAAAACAAAAAACAAGAAAGAAGCAGAAGGATGTCAGTACCACTCTCGCGGCCTGAGAACTTTCCTCCTCTACCCTTGTGCTTGTGCGAATATTGTGACGCTTATGCCTGCACTCTCGGCTGATACTCCTTGCTCTGGTCTCATCTTCTGGTCTCATACTCTTCTCGCGGAGACGTCTCCTTCTTTCTCTCGTTTCTGATCTAGATCTAGGATGTTTGACGTGACGCTCACGGCTAAGTACGCGGCCATCTGAGGGCGGCGACGTGCGTTTCTTTTCTGATTTACGTTGTAGTTGCGCTTTGTCCACTCGAGACACTCTGTGCATTTTCGTCTTGTCCGTGGACGTAGATGCGTCGGTGGCGTTTCCACATGCCGTATCAGTCCAGGACTGTTTGTTAGAGGCATGCCCCGAGGTGTCGGTCAAGTTTATTACCTCAGTGTTGACCAGGGAATCCGCTGCCACCAGCGATCCACTGCCGCTGGTAGAATTCGATACGCCAACAGCCAGAACTGATCTCCTTGGACCATCTGGAAACGCATTTTCTGTACGTTGAGAGGGTCCTTTACCCCGAGAAGCAGGGCACTCGGGACTGGGCAAACATACGCAAATTTCGGCCTGACAGCTGGGCAACTCCTGGTGCTGGGTTGCTTTAGGCGCATGTCCAACTTTCTCGACAGGAGGTTTTCCAGGGAAAGCATGTGTATCTTTTGCTTGGAACAACTCTTCTACCCGCATGTCTGGCATCTGGTGCGCAGCACAGGTAGACGCTTCATCAACAGCAAGAGGCGATTTCTTTGAACGACCTCGAGAGGCGTTTCCATTGGTTTCAAAGGGGTGTTTGTCCAGCAGGGCACCACGCTCAAGACTTTTCGAAATGTCAGCCTCATGAAATGGAACTTTCTCTTGCTGAGGCGCAGCAGCCACAATTTCACCTTTTTCGAGAGAAGTTTCTAGAGTTGTGTCTTTTGCAGGAGGCAACACTCCTCCGTGGATTTTGCATTTGTGCTCCGCAGCGGGTAACTTGGCGGCCACATTTTCACAAGCCATGTCGGCCAAGAGGTGTTTATGTGCAGCGAGACAGGACATCCTGATCAAGTCTTCAATGCTGACGGAAGCATGCGCAGCTACAGCAGTCTCAGACCCACTGGAACAGGTAGAAGCTTCGCCATTACCCAGAGACGATGTCTTCGAAAGATCTTGAAAAGCATTTTCAATAACTTCAAATGGTTGTTTGTCTGGAGAAACATCACGTTGAGGAGTATGTGTGCTTTTACAAAGTTCTGCCTCGTCTCTGGGCACATCAAGGCACTGGGATGTATCGGGCACATTTTTTACGCTGCCCATAGGAGGTTCTCCATACAAGATTTCTGTGTCTTTTGCTAGCATTAACTCTTCTCCTTGAATATCTGGTTTCGCGTGTGGCGGTGAAACCCTCTCAATACGTTTCTGTTCCGCTGCTGCTACGTGTTCGGTCGCATTTTCACAAGCCGTTTTGTTCCAGAACTGTTTGTGTAAGACATGTGCCGACATTTCAGTTAAGCTTGAAACTTCATAGCGGGCCGAAGAATGCGCAGCTAGAACAGTCTTAAGTCCAATGGCATGGGTGGAATATGCTTCGCCGCCAGCGACAAGCGATTTCTTAAGAAGGTCTTGAGGAGCGTTTTCAGAAGACTGTTTATCTAGAGAAGAATCCCATTCGAACCGAGGTATATTTTTGCAGTTTGCGGCCTCATAACTAGACACGTTCTGGCGCTGAGCCGACTCAGCCACTTTGTCGACTGTTTCGATGGGAGGTTCTCCAGACAAAATCTTTGTATCTTTTGCACGCAGCAGTTCTTCTCTTTGCATGTGTGTGGCCAAACACAAAACTTCAGGATTGATCTTTGAATACTCAGCTACAACAGTCTTCGGTTTGCTAGCATAAGTAGAATTGGCTCCGCCAACAATGAGAGGCAGTTTCTTCGGAAACTCTTGAGACACATTTTCAATTATCCCAAGAGAAGGTTCTTGGCAGAAAATCTTTGCATCCGTTGCATGCAGCATCCTCTCTTCTGGGATTCTGCAATTGTGTTCTGCAACTTGCATTTGCTGGTGCTGAGTTGCATCAGCCACATTTCCAACTTTTTCCATTGGAGGTTTTCCTGCCAGCATCTCTGTGTTTTTTGCATGCCACTCATCTCCTGGAATTCTGCAGATGTCTTCTGCAACTGTTACGTTTACGACCACATTATCACGTGCCGGGTCGGTCCAGAATTGTTTCTGCGTGGCAAGCCAGGACATCCTGGTCAAATTTAAATCTTCAACGCTCTCCGACGCGTGCACTGCTACAGTGGTCTCAGATCCACCAGAACAGGTAGAAGCTTCGCCATCAGCAGTATCTTTCAAAGCATTTTCAATAACATTACTAGGTTGTTTATCCGGAGAAACGTCCCTTTCGGGAATAGGTACGCTGTTGTAAATTCCGGCCGGATAATTTGATACTTCACAGCGCTGAGATGCATCAGTCACATTTTCAGCTTTTTCGGTAGGAAGTTCTCCAGAAAAAAATTCTTTTGCACACAACAAGTCTCGTCTTTCCGTGTTGCAGTTGTGTTTGGTCAAGCCTAAAATTTCAGGTCTGACCGATGAACGCTCAGCTGCAAAAGCCTT
Organism: Batillaria attramentaria; assembly: GCA_018292915.2. Lineage (NCBI taxonomy): Eukaryota > Metazoa > Mollusca > Gastropoda > Batillariidae > Batillaria > Batillaria attramentaria. The sequence continues at coordinate 185,224 of JACVVK020000329.1, read as the reverse complement.
AAGTTCACTGGCATAGGTAGAATTAGCATTACCAACAGCGAGAGGTGATCTCTTCGAAATATCCTCAGAGGCATTTCCAATGATTTCAAAAGGTTGGTTGTCCGGACAAGCACTATGCTCGGGAATAGCGCTTCTTCCCGAAATGTCGGCCTCATAAAAGGATTCTTCTTGCTGTTGAGATGAAGTGGCCATATTCTCGACTTTCTCGATAGAAGGTTCTCGGGACAAAATCTTGCTGTCTCTTGAACGCAGCGACTCCACTTGTTGCATTGCATAATCCCTCTCATGGTGCGAGGCATGGACAAACGCTTCGACATCAGCAAGTGGCTTTGGTTCATCTTCAGAAGCATGTTTAATGGTTTCAAAGGGTTGCTTGTCAGAAGAAATGTCGGCCCCATAACTGGACACTTCTTCGTGCTGAGATGTATGAACGACATTTTCCACTTTCTCAAAAGAGGGCTCTCTAGAAAATATCCAGGCATCTTCTGACTCTTCTCTTTGGACGTCTGGTACCGGATGGACAGTCCTTTGGTGTGGCTCTTCTGAAGTATTGCCATGTGCCGTGTGAGCAGTGCTTGCCTGAGAGGCCGAACTGGCGCTTGGTAATGGCGCTGACATCCCCACAAGCAGCTTGTGTTCTGCAGTTGTTAATTTTCAACCATCTTCTCATGAGCCGTGGCGGCAAAGAACTGTTTTTGTGACGCACGCCATGACATTGCTGTCAAGTTTATATCATCAGCGTTAACTGGGGAATGCACTGCATACGTAGCAACTTCGCCACCGGCAAGGGACGACGCCTTCAGACTATCTAGAGAACCATGTTCAACGACTCTAAAGGGTTCTTTCTCCGGGGAAGCATCATGCGCATGAGTAGGTGTGCTTTTGGAAATATCGGCCTCATGACTGGACATGTCCTGTCGATGAGCTGTATCAACTTTCTCGAGAGGATGCTGCGGAGACAAATTCTCTTCTGCAGCATTTTCATAGTCCTTGAGGACGGTGCCTGTGGTGGAGGGCAAATTTTCTTGCGCAGCTGCAACAGTTTTCGATCCACTGGCATGGGTAGACTTTGCTTCGCCAGCACCAGGGCACGATTTTTCCGGATGACCTTGAGAAGCGTGTTCAGTGAGACTATGTATGCTTCTGATTCTGCCCTCACTGCTGGACACTTCATCGTGCCGAGGAACATTGGCCACATTTTCAGCTTTCTCGATTGGAGGTTCTCCAGACAAACTCTTTGAACCGCCTACATATAGCAAGTCTTCTCGTGCCTTGCAACTGTGTCCCTCAAATGTTAATCGTTCTGTAATATTTTCATAAGGCGTATTGGTCAAGAACTGTTTCTGTGTGGCAACCCACGACATTGTAGTCAAGTTGAAATCGTCAGTTTTAACGGAGGAATGCCCTGCTACAGTAGTTTCAGATCCACTAGAAGAGGCAGAGGCTTCGCCGTCAGCAAGAGACGATCTTCTCAGACTATCTTGAGAAGCATTTTCAGTGATTTCAAAGGGCCATTTGTCTGGATAGGCATCGAAATCGGGACTAGGTATACTGTCGGATATGCCGGCCTCATAACTGGACACACCATGGTGCAGAGTTGTATCAGGTGCATCATTTTTAGGTTTATCTACACGGAGTTCTACCGACAAAGTGTCTGTGTCTTCTGCGAGCATAAGTTCTTCTCTTCGTGCATCTGGTGTTGGACAGATAGTATCTTGATGTGACGCTTCTTCTGTCTTGTGAGCAGTGTTTGTTTCAGAAAGTAAATTCTCCTTTGGCAGTAGTGGTGCCAGTTTGTTTTCCACAGCTGTTAATTTTTCGGACGCGTTTTCACAAACCGAGTCAAAACGCTCAGGACTAGATGTGTGATGAAAAACCGCAGCAAAATTTTCAACTTTCTCGATAGAAGATTTTCGAGACAAAATAGTTGTAAATTTTGAATGCAACTTGCAATTGTGTTCTGCATGTGCCATGTGTTCGGCCGCATTTTCCCCAGTTTTATCAGCCCAAAACTGTTTGTATGCGGCCAGCCACGCCATAGTGGCCAAGTTCAAATCATCATCGACCGCGAAATGTTCTGCTACGGTAGTCTTAGATCCACTGGTATAGGTAGCAGCTTCACCACCAGCAAACGGAGAATTCTTCAGACGATCATGAGAAGCAGTTTCACAAATTTCAAAGGCGTTCTTGTCAGGAGAAGCATCATGTTGGAAACTAGATAAGCCTCTGTCAAGTTCAGCCTCATAACTGGACACTTCAAGGTGCTGAGATGTATCAGCCACATTTTCAGCCTTCTCATCAGGAGGTTCTCCACTTATCGTGGTTTTGCGTGTATCAACTCTTCTGCGTGGACGTCTGGAGTCTTTTGATGCGACCTTTCTTGCGAAGTATTTTCATGAGCCACGTGAGTAGTGCTTGCTTCAAATGGCAAGTTCTCGCTTGGCAATGGCGCAGTCATCTCTACAAGCAGTTTGCGTTCCGCCATTGTTACATTTTTGGAGAGAAAGGGTCTCCGAGGAGTATCAGCCACAACTTTGTCGACTTCGGGTTCTTGAGAAAAAGTTTGTTTGCATTTTGCGTGCAACCACTCTTCTCCTGTCGGGTCTGGTGTTGGAGAGACAGCCCTTTGGTGTGTGGGATAAACAGAAGCCTCTCCACCGGCAAGAGATGATTTCTGCGGATGATCTTGCGAGATATTTTCAATGATTCCACTGGGACGTTCCGCGTACGCACTGGTTGTTTCCGAGGGCAAATTCTCCTGCCCGCTAGGTAGTGAGAGTAAAGTCTCGTCAAGTCTCTGGGTTTCGCGGTTGTTACACTTTCGGGGTCCAGCACGTTTGCCAGTAGCTGTAAAGTCTCGCACAAGGCACTGCAGGCTTTCTGAGGTGTGACAGGAGACGAACCGGAGGCAGGTTTTGCCTCTTCTTTGGGCGAATACATTTCAGACCCAACACTAGCACTGAGAGGCTTTTGGTTATCAAATGCCGCTGCCAGGGAAAAGTCAATGGGTTTTTTATGTTGAGCAGCAGCAGTTTTATAAAGAGCATTGCAACTTTTTACTGGCGACCGTGGGGCCCTAGAAATAAGAGCATACATAAGCGAATCCTTGCCGATCTTTTCAGACTCTTCAGAATCCTTTCCAGGTGGCACTAAGCGGAAATCGCGATGAGTGCGATCAAATCTCAAAGCAGGGCGTTTTTCTATCGCTGCTTTGAGTGCCGCTGCATCGCCTGGACAATGGGATACCTCTTTTGAATCCGCGGAGGTTTGGCCGAACGTGTCAGTGGCTTTGCCATCTGGTTTTAAGGCAACAGGATCGATGCTATTAGATGCTGATATGCACTGAAATCCCGTGTCCTTTGAAATACTGTGCTCTGTTTTGGGTGGTTTAGGTGTTTGTGTGGGACCAAAAGGAGATGCCGCCCTCGCTTTTCCTGCACAGGTCTGATCCGACGTTTCCGAGACGTGCCCAGAAGTTTTATTCACTTGCACAGGAGATTCACGTGTTTCCAGGGACGAAGCACATGTACGCTGAGAAGCAGACCGTGCGTTTGCTGTTGGCACGCCGGTGAAATCAGACGCTGAAGATTCGTGACTGGTTATCGCATGCTTCTGATCTGATGTGTCAGAGGCAAGTTTTGCCGGTGTATTCGATGAAAAAGGGGTATCAGAAATTCCTCGGGAACGAGCGCAATTTTCACCAGAGGGAGTGGATGCTTTGGGCAATGTTTCCGTTCCAAACAGACCAGGGATAAGGGAACGGCCTCTGATACATTCATGTCGTCGCCAGTATAAACCTGTTCAGACTGAACACAAATATTTCCAGACGCAGCGGTAGCTTTTCCTAATGGTTCGGACTCCAGACAGGGACGAATCGCAGAGGTCACGGATGTGTTCTTTTCAGAGCTTTCTTCTGATGATTTGGAACCGGCTTCCGGCGAACTTTGGTTGTCAGCCTGACCAAGCCGGTCGCAAGTCTGTAAAGACTGAGCGAAAGTCTCACCAACAGCAGGAGAAGCTTGTGGCCATGGCTCTTGTTCTTGTCTTACGGCGTGTGTTACTGGCACGCACTCAAAGTATCTCTGGTCATGTGCTTTTGAGACATCAGTGGCTGGTTTCGCAGGGTGGCGCGCTATATGAACCAGATCATAAATCTGCAGGGATGGAGCGCACACCTCACTAGTAGCACCAGGTGGTTTTCCTGATGGTTTTGGTTGTAAAGGGAGTTTCCAGCCATGCAATACTGGCATGTTCTCTGCGCCGCTAAGATGCGGTGTTTGGGGGGCATCCAGTGGCAATTTCAGGTCAGCTCCTGGCTGGTCGTGCATAGGCCGAGCACGAGTCTCACCAGCGACAGTGCATGGTAAGGACTCTGAGACAGGGGCAGGATCAGCACGGTCATGGCCTTTAGAGGTTTGGTCTCGTGTCTCCGAATTATCCCGTGGCGGCTTCCAACCACCGACGAACTCAGGACCGCCTGCTGTTTTCTCCGGCTCAGTGCCGTCTGCGTCGTTTGTAAATAAGGACACCACGGATATGACGGACTCTGTACTGGAGTCGCCACCAGAGTCCGCCAGCGTTGACTCTGAACCCATAGCCGCAATTTCCCTGGCCGCTTCTGTTCCACCCAGGGCCACAGAAGATAATATACTGCGAATGCTGTCCTCTTTTGTCGCTGGGCAGTGCAGCTCTACCCCCCAGTGCTGCGACAACAAGTGTTTGATGTCATCACTAAGATGTTTACATCTGTCTGACGCTTGGCAAGCAGGAAACTCGCGAGTCACTGCCGGAGCGGAAGAAACCTCATCAGCTGCTTTGAGAGAGTACGGGTTGTCGATCTGATGCAGGTTTACGCCCCAGTGCTGCAAGCAAAGGCGTCTGACTTCTCTGCTCAGGGATGTTCCGGATCCACCGGTTTCGATGTTTGAGGTTGTTACTGCTAGGCTGGGGTTTGCACCTGCAACAACGCGTTCGTCTTTCGTGCTATCAAAGCTCTGCCGTCTCTTGTCGTGCAGCAGCACCACTCCCCAGTGCTGATAGTACAGCCGCCGAGTTTCATCGGTCAAGTGACAGCAGTGATTCGGATAACGCACGAGCGGACTCACTTTTTGGCTCCTTGGTCTGCTTGGTCTCCTTGGTCTCGCTGGCCTGTGATATTTCCACAGCAGCGCTGACCTCTCCGCTCGTCTCCTCGGCAACAACGTCCTCTTTCACGGGATCCTTAGCAGCGCTGACCGTTTCTGTCTCTGCTTCAGCAAAGACCTTCGTCAGCTCCACGGTGACCTTCTCCATGACCTCATCGGCGAAGGTGACATGCTTTGCTGCCTTGGCAACGCCGCACTCTTCTTTTGTTTCGTTGACGCCGACCTCCTCCTCCACCTCGGCGGAAGAGCTGAGCTCCTCCTGAAGGTCGGCTGGTTTGCTGGTCGGCCCGTTCTCGGAGCCTATACGGGTTTCTATCAAAGTCAGAATGTCCAGACAAGCATTACACACGGCTTCAAAGGTTTTGTCCGTGTCCTCCAGCAGGGGAGAGGCTTCATCTGGGCTTTTGCGCGTCGCTCTGTGCAGCTTGCTGTTGACGGTGTGCGAGAAGCGCTCGTGATCTTGGTGATCGGCCGCCGGTGTGGTCAGCGGCGAGGTCGGCTGATTGTTGTCGGTGGGTGGTCTTGCACCGGCAGCTAAAAAGACACAGAATTTAGTGTTATAGTGTGTCACCTAGGTTCTTTGGGGGGTAACAATCTGTCACGATTCCGGTGCAAGAGGAGGTAATTCTACTGAGCTGACACAGTGAGACTACGTCCCTTCATGATATAGACATCCCTGCGTATATTTGTGGAAATGGTGGAAGATGTCAGGCTACGTAGAAGGGGCGGAAGAGGCCAGGGTAAGTGAAAGGGGTGGAAGAGGTCATGCTAAGTAGAAGGGGTGGAAGAGGTCAGGCTAAGTAGAAGGGGTGGAAGAGGTCAGACTAAGTGGAAGGGGTGGAAGAGGTCAGGCTAAGGAGGAGGGGTGGAAGGGTCAGGCTAAGTAGAACGGATGGAAGTGGTCAGGCTAAGGGGTGGAAGTGGTCAGACTAAGTAGAAGGGGTGGAAGAGGTCAGGCCAAGTAGAAGGGGTGGAAGAGGTCAGGGTAAGAAGAAGGGGGTGGAAGTGGTCAGGCTAAGAAGAAGGGGGTGGAAGAGGTCAGGCTAAGTAGAAGGGGGTGGAAGAGGTCGGGATATGTTACAGGGCGCTGTAGGCGTGAAAGGATAGGGTCTCTAAAATAGAAGGCGTTACAGCGTTCGACTAGGTCACAGAACTGAACAAATTCGAAACACGCACGCAAACAAAACCACACAAGAACAGAGATAACTTTTAATCGGTATGTAGAGTTCAGGTGATGTTTCGCTTATCTTACAATCTGTTCTACTGGGAAAAAAATCTAATCAAAACAAATGAAGAAGCAACAGAGAGAGAGAGGAGTCATACCGTTTCATTTGGGTGTGTTGTGTAAGCCTGTTTGGGCTCTGGTGTTCCTGTGACTTGCTCTGCACCAGACATGTTAGCATGCTGGCGAGATGTGAAGGGTGGGGTGGCCGGCAGTGAGTAGACTAGTTGTTACACCCCCATCTCCTCTTCTTTTTAGTGACCAGATACCACAGATTCTCTAAGATGGTATGAATCTGCGTGAAGGGTCACATTTTGGCCGTGACGTCATAAAGTGACGTAATCTGCGTCATGACGTCAGAGTGTGTGAGTTCGATTACGTAGATGTAAGCAGTTTTAGTCGTCACTTCAAATTGTGTGCGCGCGAGTGTGTGTACGAGAGAGAGAGAGAGAGAGAGAGAGAGAGAGAGAGGTAAAATAAAACCCCAACGTGTTTCCAAACGGTTTTCAAATTTACTGACTAAAAGTAAGGTGATCTGAGCATGTTATCGTCTTGGATCTTTGATGGTTATTTGCCAATCCTCTGAGCGCTCCGATCAAAACACATAGGCACGTAAACTGGAAACTGAAAAGAAATCAACAGCATGCAGTCACTAACGTACATCCAGGCCAAACCTGCAACACTATTCGACAATCAATCAATCAATCAATCAATCAATCAATCAATCAATCAATCAATCAAAAGCTATATAATAAACATATAAATGCATTCATAAATAAACTAGTGTCCAAAAGAAACGATACCAAGGGTTGGCAAGGACATACAATAAAAGCAGAACAAAACATAAATTTCAGAGTGGTATATTTCATTAGCAAATGTTTCCGGTATTCCCGAGCGCAGACGCTGTATTTGTGACGTGGGATACGTAAACCTATGTTTTTAGGCCTCGGGGATCACTTTGCACAAAAACACTATGACAACAGTTTGGTATCGTTTCTTTTGGACACTAGTTTAGATAAATAAATGAATAAATAAATAAATAAATAAAAATAAAGCGTGTACGACAGTAAACAGCAATTTCTGACACAAAAACACTGAGATCAAATCGAAGACACCGTAGGTCATGGTCGAATTTCTTATGTTTTGGTAGAATATTTCATTTTCTGACTGGCAACACCACAAATTTAGCCAAGCGATAGTTGACATGACGGTCTTTTAGGCAAGTAATTGACCTTGCTTAAAGGTGAAGGTCACACGGTATGGGCGACTTTCGCTGACCTTATACATATTCATTCATTAGCATTTTCTCCGTAGCAGCCACTATGGTCAGAAACATCAAACAGCACACTGACAGATAAATGAAAATTATCAAGTCAGAACTTTCTGAATGGCCTTATCTGAAAGCCACGGATTTGGGGTGAGAAGTTAAAAAAACTTGTGTTTGTTTGTTTGTTTGTTTTTGTTTTGTTGTTGTTTGTTTGTTCGTTTGTTGTTGTTGTTTTTTGAACGGTGGCATTTTCACAGAATCACGTTCAAAATGATAAAGATTAAACTAAATTTACACATGCACAGTCACTGTGGCAGCAATCATGCCTCCGGCTCTGCACCGGCTTTTTGTGTGACCTCCACTGAAGGTCAAGGTCAAGGTCAAGCGGTATCCATTTATGCCTTTGGTGCTCTAGTTTTAGCATGCAGAATAATTAACCGACTCAGAAAACTGTCTTTAAAAAAAATCACTAAATCCTCGTTGAAACTCACAGTCAAAGTCGAGAGTGAAGATTTCCTTGTCCATGCAGTGGAAGTCAGCAAGCCGGTCAGCATACATGTCTTGTACCTCGTCGAGGGTTGTTCTTGTGTCGTGACCGCCCTCCAGGATTGCCTGTACAATATTTCGCTGGAAGACGAGAAACTCCGAGTTAAAGCCACTCTATAGTGTGCGTCTGCGCCAGAGACGACAAAATGGCAGTTTTTTTCCCCTCCAGAAAAATCGTTATTTCTGTAGTGAATTCCCCCCCCCCCCCCCCAAAAAAAAAAAAAAAAACAAAACAAAAAAAAACAGGAATTTGTCATTTTCCTATTTCTGTAGAAAAACGGGCTTCTACTTTACTGCAGAAAAACAAGATTGTGGAATTTTCTGCAGTAGACTTGTCTGTAATTTTTCTGCAGGAAACGTTACTTTGCAGACATGTTTTTGTTTTTTTCTGGGGCAAAAATCAGTTTTTCTGCAGAAAATTTAGTCATTCCCTTTTTTTGTTGTTTTGTTGCTTTTCTTTGGTTAAAAACAAACCCAGCAAACTTCTGTTTTTCTTTATAAAAAAAAAAAAAAAAGCCCATCAACACCCTCCCCCCCCCCCCCCCCCCCCACACACACAAACACACAGAGATTACCTCCACGTTCTCTCTGTAGCACATAACGCGAAATACGTCTTGTCCTTTGCTATCCACAGCAATGAAGTAGCATTCACCACTACCATCACGGTTTGTCTTGACAGACAGTAAAAGGTTCTACCGGCGAAGAAAAGAAAGAAAGAAAGAAAAAGAAAAAAAAAAAAAAAGAATCAAATGAATACGCTGCCTTGATCATCTTACGCAGGAGACGCAGAACTGAAACTCTTTAACGTAGAACAAATTGGGGGTGGGGGTGGAGGGGGGAGGGGTGGTTGCACACACACACACACACACACGTGTGTGTGCATCTTATATGTATTTATTTGCTGAGGTGTGTGATGTGTGTTTAGTGCCGCTGTTTAATAACATATTGCCCAAATTGGCATAATAAATGAAATTGAATTGAACTGAATTGATGATTAGTACAGCTCTTCATGCGATACAATGTTGTACACACTTTGCGCCCGTGGTCGAACATTCAAATTCTGTGACTGTTGTTACACCACTGGAGCGCTCAGTGTGGTTGCCGCGTCATCGAGTACACTTCTGTTGGCTCAGTGTCAGCACTACAGACGCTGTCACTGTCCAGGTTTTTAAGTGGTATGATGATAGATACGTGTACCATGAGAACAGCTCAGAACGATCTGTGAGCATGAAAATGGTAGCATCAGCCCCTTTAACCTAACTATGAAATGGCTGAGGTTTTTGACTCTTCAACAACATGAAAAATGATTATATTTTTATCTACAGGTCACGTAAAAGAGTTGAAGATAAGAATGGTGGTGTCTCTATTTGGATAACAGCTAGCTCACTATTACAGATGTCTTACGGTGATATGCTCCTTATCTACAGGTAACGTAAAAGAGTTGAAGATAAGAATGGTGGTCTCTATTTGGATAACAGCTAGCTCACTATTACAGATGTCTTACGGTGATATGCTCCTTATCGGATGTGTAACTGTGTATTGATAGGTCAAGAAACTACAATAGTACACTCTTTCAAACAAAGCGTAAGTCGCCTGAGATGCACGTGAAATTATAACAGGTGTTTTAGTATTGTACCACTTTATTGTCCAGTAGATTTTTCTGATGAGAACCCAACACAGAATTCCCAGCACCTCAGCCAGAAAGTCATATCCAGTGCGAAATGCACGCCACACAACCAGCTGTTCCCTAGCTGATAAAAAAAGGAGGCAAAAAAAAACAAAAAAAACACCACCAACAACAAACAAACAAAATTAAATAAACAGACAAGAGAATGCCTTCACTAGTATGCATGTTCCTCTACAACCAAATGGTAAGACAAGATTGAATCCTTTATCAACTCCATTCTGGGTTGGGTGGGGTTTTTTTTTCGCCAGGGTTCAGTAGTCACCCCAAGGGCGGACGCTTCACGGTGGTACACAGACAGAAACAAAATGGAATTTAGTTGGGTCTCTAGGCTAGGTACACTTTTCCTCCTAACAATTTTCAAGGAAAGTTTATCAACTGCTGGAAATCAGAAAAAAAAAAAAAAAAATTGGCAGATGAACTATACGTATTACCGGTACAAGCATTCCCGAATGTACAGTAAAGTATGATTTATCACAGAATGAACAGTAAATAATGCAACACCAAAGTGGACTGACCTACAGCTATCATTAAGATACATAATGCATGTATACATTTCAATGTAAAATGTAAAACAGAACATGTAACTTGCTCTCTCTCCAATATCTACATTGCTAAAGTTCCGAACAGAAAGGAGGCTTTAAAAAAAAATAAAAAAAAATCACATGTAAAATGCCATTTGAGAACTTCCTGATACGTACTGCAGAGAGACTAGCAATTATCTTTCAGACCTCTGGTGAGAACTAGTTTTAGCATTTTTAGTTCCGACACAACCAGCATTATATACATATAAGGAAGGGCCTTACATCTGTGGGAACTACCATCAGACAAATGTCTACTAGAGACATATGAAACATACGTCTTCAATTAGAAGAAAATGGCACAAAAAATGTCCGCCTTGGTTAGGAAATGATTGGACATTTAAAAAATGAACTGGTCTATGACTGACATCCTAAGCGAATGTGCAGACCGAATTAAGGTATCGTCTGATTCCATAAATGTACAAAGGGTGGATTTATAGTTGCGTGCAATCACAATGTACACATTTATGTGTTGTATATTTTAGCTGCGAGCATATTTATGGATGACGAGTGTGAACTACTGGAGCGTCACTAAGGCTTGCCTTCTACTCTCGTTGAACAGAATCACTGACACTCACTGAAAAGAAACTTCAGATCAGCACTGTCAAGAAATTTCCTCATTTCCAACGATTCCATTTCAGCAACTCCATCATGAGAATACATAGTGCAGAAGAAGACTAGTGTACAGTGCAAGTACTCCTTTGTACATGTATTTTCATAATCCACCTGAACCAAAATTCCACAATGTTGACGAGACGTTCTTTTAAACTCCAAGCAGATGCAATGCATCATCCACCGATCCATTTGATGTTTCCAGAATATCCAGCAAGGCTGCCTCAGTATAGTTGGGAAACATACCCACGAGAATGTCCAAGTTTGCGTAAAACTGTGCATCGCGCACTTCTCCAGCGTCTGACCAGTCACTGTCAGCAACAGAGCGCTGATACTGTTCCCGGTCATCACATTTGGCTGACGTGGATGTGGTGGATGTGCGTTTCGGTTGCATGTACTTTGGTCTGGCACCCTCCACCATCCCTTCTCCCCCTCCGCCTCTGTCGAAGGTTCCCCCAGGTGGAGACAACGGCAGATTGGCACGCGATGTTGAGCTTGCCAGGCTCCTGGTTGAGAGCGCGTTGGCACTGAACGCTGAGGAGCCTGGGAAGGGGAGTCTGCTGTGTTGGACACAGCATTAACTTTGCTTTGCGCTTCTAGTCTGTCCAGGAAGGCATTGTTCACCCTAAAGGAGGAAAAGAATGAAAGGATAAGCATTTGACTTTTGGGTGTAACTCCATTTTGAGAGTAGTACGGGAAAAGCATACATGTACAATGCATATCATCTTGCACCATTCTAGAAATTCAGTTATGCCAAACTTCCATAGGTGTAGGCATTCGACCTTCAAAAAACTTACAATTCACATTCATATAAAATACGCAACAAGGAAATTTAACTGTCATCAGTTAGCCGCAACTATATTTCTCAGTTCCTATGCCAAAACCCCAAACACAACAAACGTATCAGCTTTCCAATCTAAGCATGTACACATCCTCACTGAACACGTGATTGGCCTTTCACATGCCCAGCTGGTAATGGATGAACTAAACTCCCAACAAGCATAATAAATATCCAAAACAGACCCAACAAATGTGTGTCACAAAGTTTAATGATGATGACAAATTTTACCTGTGCATGTCCGATTTCCAAGAATTTTGCCGCTCCTTCTGCTTCTGTTCATTCTGCTCAGCCTGAAGAATAGATAAATAAATAAAAAGAAAAAAATTAATAATAATTACACAACATATTAAAAACCATGGATGCAGGCTAATAATTTACATTTGCACTTGCCAGGCAGTTGGGTAAACATGTATACCTGTAATAGCATGCACTAATGTTCAGGCACACGTTTTCCTGCTGCCCAAAAAAGCGGAATGTGTTATAAAGAAACAGAGGAACCAGCCCCTGTAGTGTAGTGGTTAGCACTTCAGACCATGGACCGGGAGACCCGGGTTCGAGTCGCAGCCGAGGCAAGTGGGATTTTTCCTGCCTAGGTCAACTCCTACCCGGAGCGGGTGTGCTATGGGCCCGATGGAGAGGCTGTTGCCACACAGCCGAGATTCACCCACTTCACGGGTGCGACTTTGGGGGTGCTACCCTTAGTATGACATGTCTTATGATGTGGATGATTATACGGCCGGCACCGCAGGTGCCGTAGTTCCCGGGCCTGGTTAATGCCTGGATATTTATGACAGGAAACATGGAATGCGGCCCTGTCCTGCAGTCCCAAACCACACGGACCTCCATAGCATCATCTTACCACCACCCTCATCTCCATCATCTTGCATAATACAAATATATCACCCATTACCTGGGAGGAACACCACTGGAACTGGCAAAAAAAAAAAAAAAAAAAAGAGTTGGGGCAGCAAAAGAAAAAAAAAAAGAGAGAAAAAAAAAAGAAACAGGAAATGGTGGCGATGTCAAGTACTCCTCAAAACCAACAATGGAGGGGGGGGGGGGGGGGCTGTCCTGCATGTCCAACTTTCTTATCATTTTTCCTCCCGAAACAGCGAAAAAACAGCAGCAAACACACTGAAAACAGTGGACACTGGCCTTGGGGCTGTGAAAAAATCACGCCTGAATGATACGTGGTACAGATAAACTGTCCTGCGTGTTTCACTTTTATAAATTTCTTTTTTCCCTTGACAATGTAATGGCAGAAAAAAACAAACCCCAAAAAACAAGAAAAAAACAAAACAAACAAAAACAGCAGAAACTGACCTAAAGATGGTGGAATAGTGCCAAACGGTGGAAAAAACTTAGTCCTAATTTAAAACAAACCATCACTGTATGCCTAGACAGGCAAGACATATCAAATTTCACCATCTATCGCTCATTTCAAATCCTCAATTGATTTGTTTTTTCTGCCATGCAAACTACAGCTGAAAACAGTACTCACATATAATACTACATGTATATACAAAATTTCAGTACCCTCCAGATTTGGAATATTTTTCACATCTAACAAAAACAAACAAACAGCATAAATTATCAGTATCATAACACTAAACAACACAGAGACAGACAGACAGACAGACAGACAGACGAACAAACTAACTAACTAACTAGCTAATGAACAACTGATGTGGTACTCATGCACATAAGACACACCTTTCTCCTGGCTGCAATTTTCTTCTCATTAAGTTCCTTCTCCTCAGCTTCTTTCTGCAGACTGCGCCTCTCCTGCTCTCGGATCTGGAACACATGCACATCACCACAGTGATCATAAGCAAAACCCAGCTGTGCTCTTGTGTTCTGCAACCAAGTGGCACATGTTAAGGCTTGTGGTGTATTCGTTGTAACTCCATCTGTGCACACAGTGGCTCTGCATTACTTGTTTCAACATGGTCATTTCTACAGCTGTCTCTTACAATGCAGACACACAAACTTCATAGACATTTGATGTTCATGTAGTTTCAATTTGAGGACAGTGCAGTATATATATATGACATGCACTGAACACCTCTACTGCCCTATTCTCAAAATGAAGTTTTTGCCAAAATTTCGTATTAATGTCAAAATGTCAAGCTGTGGTAACATGGTACACGGAACTGAAAGTTTGATTTGGCATAAAAAAAATTCACTTGTGCCTAGTGGCTCTGTAAGGAATCTGTTAATTTCTAGCCCTCTACCACCATTGAAATCTGAACACCTAATATGTGCCCTACAATGAAAGTGTCAAACTTTAACTTACCAGTTTGCTCGCCTTAGTGGGATGAGCTCGCATCTGCTGTTGTCTGGCTTCTTCCATGGACACAGCCTGTCCTCCACCTGAACAAGCAATGACGATCATGTCAGTGTTAGCAAAGCCAGACATAGCCATCTCAAGAGCAAGCCTTTACAGCCATTCACAAAATAGGTAGATTGAATTGCACTGTGGTTCAACGGACTCACAAGTTTTCACCCAGAAAGAAAGAAAGAGAAGACGCCTTTCCCCCCCCCCACCCCGAAAAAACCCCCAAACAAACCCAAAACAAAAAAAAACAAAAACAAAAACACTCCCCCCCCAAAAAAAAAACAAACAACAACAACAACAACAACAAAAAACCCCAAACACACTGAAAAACAAAAAAAGCACTAAAAACAAAAAGCAGTCGCACACTTCATTTATACCGACCACTATAAGCAGTGCAAACCCTTTTATCCCACATGATTCAGACAGACTGGGAACAATTTGCCCTCTACAATGGGCTGCAGTATTAGCTGACAATGTAACTGGCAGCACACGTGTGGACACATGATTCTTGGAAGCACAGAGACAGTCAATTTTCGAGCTGTTTCACAATCACTGAATGGTCAAAGGGAAGTAATCGGTAACTCCGTAAAGAAGATAACCCGACATTTCAATGCATTCTTCCTACACCTTGGGCAGAATTTTTTTTTTTGTTGTTTTCAAAGGCAAAACGTCCTATAGGTCCTACTGGTAACCAGTTTCTATCTGGTTTTTCTACACTTCAGTGGGTAAAATACAGGTAATTACCAATCAACATGATCATAAAATGAATAATAACAACACATGACGTTTATAGAGCGCTGTTCTCCAACTTCCAAGGACTCGCTGCGCTTAAAGCACACACACACACACACACACACACACACACACACACACACGCCGTTTACATCCCCTTGGCTTACATACAGTTTGGCAGTGTACTCATGATGCACACAGACAGACTTAACAGAGGTTTAGCTATCGAAGGCTTGGCGGAAGAGATAGGTCTTCAGATGCGATTTAAACAGAGGCAGTGAGGTCAGAAGGCGGAGTTCGATTGGTAAGGAGTTCCAGACGGTCGGGGCTAAGAAGCTGAAAGAGCGCTCTCGGGCAGTTTTCATGTTACGCTTCGGAATTTTGAGAAGTTGTTCGCTGGCAGAACGCAGGGTGCGCGACAGTTGATACTTACAGAGTACGGCTGACAGATAAGGAGGAAGAGAACCCTCAAAAAAACGAAATGCGAAAGTGGCGATTTTATACTGGAACCGGAATTTAACAGCGAGCCAGTGGAGATGTTTCAGCAGAGGTGTAACATGGTCCCTCTTTCGTTTTCTCTGCAAACCTGTATGCACTCTGAAGACAACTGCCGTGACTTACCCACTGTCCCGACGTAGGAAACTCTGGTTGGCTTGTTTTGCTGCTTGTACTGCTCATATTCCCTTGTTCCTCTTTCTGCCTCTGTGATTTGACAGACAGAGATAAACACAGTGATGAAGCTACTGCTGCGAGTCAGTTCGCAAACTGCCTACTGACTAACTGGAAATTACATTAACTCACTCAGAATGGAGGGTTTTGTCCCCTACCATCCCCTGTGGGCATGCCATTTGTATACGTTTAGAAAAATAAATCACAAAAAACAAAAAATAATAAAGTCACACGCTTCAAATTTTTAGATATGATTGCTGAAACATTGGACGACACAGACAAATTGAAAACACTGCCTACTTTAATTGTGGGTTTCCATAATTTCAGAATTTAAGAGTAAGTCTTCTCCCCTGAAGAAGCGCAGTTGCCCTCTCCTTCAATCACACGGCTAAGGACTGCAAAGGAGGATCAAGCTCTAGCAATATAAATTTAGAAGTCACAAGAGCGTGATCCCATTCCGCCATCATGTCGTGTGATTGGAGGAGGGCAATCATGTTCCGTCAGGGTCACAGAGTTAAAGGGCAGAGGTAGGCAGGACTGACGGTTCACGAGCTGCACGTCTTGACATACAGTGTGCACCAGTAACTGAGCACCACGTGCTCAATATCAAATTATGGTTTAACCTTCGGACGACGTCGAGGGTAAAAAGTTGCACACACATTGCTTTAGATGAACATATCTCGGTCAATATTTATGTCACACCTTTGAAATTTCATGACTTTGCCAATAAATGGTTTGACTATGTTCACGCCAAAAATTGTGTTGTTTAACTTGTAATTAGCAGAGTAATTAAAGAATAAGTTGTGAATTGCCTGTATAAAAACCATGGGTAATTTGTTTCCCATGATGTAGGATTAGGAATAAGTTGAAATTTACCTTTCTAAAAACCATGGGTAATTTGTTTCCCACGATGTAGGACTAGGAATAAGCTGCAATCTGCCTATATAAAAACCACTGGTAATTAATTTTGTTTCCCACGACGTAGGACTAGGAATAAGTTGAAAATTACCTATTTAAAAACCATGAGTAAGTTGTTTCACACGATGTAGGACTAAGAAGTTTTTTAGCGACGTAGCCGGAAGGTTAACTGGTACTCTGTCACTGCCTACCTGCGCCCTTTACCATTAAATCCCAAATGTAAAGATCTTTGGTCACAAACCCTGTCCTCAAGTAGGCAGGGTTAACAATTTATGTGCTTGATGATTTGAAACAGCTGAGTTTTAAAACTTCACTCTGACCAGATAAGTGCAATCTGGAAAATACTCACGTTCAGTAATTTGCCTTCGCTTCTTCTCATTTGGACTGATGACTGTGTATGCTCCTGTGCTGAAAAAAATTAATACAAGAAGATAATGTATGTACGAAGTTAGAGTAAAAAAAAAGTAAAGATAATAACTTATTAAAAATATATTGGACTTGCGTGCACACACACACACACAAGATTGCGCCCCCCCCCCCCACACCCACACACACACACAGAGTCACACTTCAATTAACTCTTAAAAGCCAGGGCAAAAATCACAGTTTTACTTGAAATCTTCCAAACACTGGGAGCCACTTCAAGCCACTATTATGCAATCTGCAGCAGTCTAGGCCTTACGGGGATTCCCACACATTGCACAACAGAGGTTTGAAGTGGCTGCTACTGGTGTGCAGTTACTTGTTCTTTTCAACAAGTCTTATCGTACAGCGGGACCTGAGTGGTCAGGCTCGGGCTCTCAAGAGATAAACCTAAATGTACATTAATTTTACTCACTGTGTCGCCCTCTGCTGAAGAGACTGGCCCTGTGCATTGTCTGCTGCTGCACCATCTCCAAAGTCATCCTGGTCAGGATTCAGATCAGCACCTGTATGTACACGTGTATGTAAATGCAGCCATGCACCAATCATTCCATCTATTCCACCTATTTGACAAATGACACCCTAGCTGGTACACCCTGGTAGTTAAAAATAAAAATGGTTGTACATGTATCTCCCCTTTTATAAGCATGTCACACTAGTGCACACTAAAACATGGCCAAAGTGTAAATACATGTATATATATATTTTTTTTTATTTTATTATTATTTTTTTTTAAACTTTATTATCCCTTTCGGGAAATTCGGGCTGCTTCCCCCGGGGGAAGCGCGTCGACGCGGTGCAGCGCCACCCAATACCTATCCTTTTTAAAAAATTTTATTTTATTTTATTTTTTACAATTTTGCTGGGGGAGGAAAGCCGGATTACCCGGAAAAACCGGTATCGCATATCACAAGCTCGACCTGGGCTCGAACCCACGCTCCATTGCTACGACATTGGTGACGGCTGTTAAGTAACGCAGCGGCTAAATCCGATGCGCTACCTATTAGGCCACCGCTCACCCGCTCATTTGAGTTTTGAGTTATTACTTTAGACATTTAAAATATACATGTACAGTCATGTATGTCCTTCCAGTTGAAAAAACAAAACAAAATGAAAAACAAACAAACAACAACAAAAATACCCCAGAACAGTTCTAAGTGTGGTTGTTTAAGCTACAATTGTTTGGAGTTGGGAGGAACTGTGGTCAGTCCATGTACCCGGTGAGCTTTAGACTGGTGCAGCTCAAGACAGTACCCAGCGACTTAGCCCTGGTTTTGTGTGCCTCATCACACATACCTGTGGTTTACTTATTTACAGTCAAACCTGTATATTGTGGCCAATCATGAGATTGGGTCAAACTGGCCATCTGAGACAGAAGTGCTTTGTAAATGATGGTAAAATGATACACAAGAACCGAAAGAAGAGAACATCGAACAGCCTCGGTACAGTGTAACCAACACAAGAACAGCAGTTTTGTAAACTAGAGCACGGCGGCTGAACTCGCCCAGATTCTGACTCTTTAGTTTATCCAAGGGCCAGCAGGCACCGCTGCTGGCCCATCCCATGCCATGCATTCCAGTGGGGGGTCAGCCGTGCCAGCAGAAACTAGGCGTTCTTTGTTTCTACTGAAGCAGTGCCAGAACTGGGTCATTTTAATGCCTGATTGGATACCATACAGACGTGTTTCTGAACTTTTGCTGGATTTCAAAGTGACATGTTTTGTAAGTGCATCATTTCAGCTTTCCTTTGAACTTTGTCTTTTAACCATAATCGAACCAGTTTTCTGTTTATAACTGAAAGTATGCAGTGACTATGCAGGACGATGGAAAGTGTAAATAACCATGTTTAGAAGATTCTTGTTCATTGTTGTATACGGCATGTTTGGTGTCTAAATGAAGCTTGTTCATAGCCCTATTCATCTACTGCCATGAAGAGAGTGTACCGCATGTGTGATATCGATTAAAGACCAAACAAACAGCACCCCCTTTAGTCCGGTCTCCTACTTGATCACTGCTGGCACAGCACCTCACTGACTGGCGGCTGTGCCCTACAGCAGAAGAGTGTTACTCTTTCTGCTTACTGCTAGCGCTTTCAGGCTGAACAGGCCAGCTGCCCCCGTTTATTTTTAGCGCGCTATCAGTGGCCGGCTCGCTTGCCGCTTGCAGGCAGAACTAAGGGCCGTTCTACACGTGGCAAGTTTGCCCGGCAAAAGCGGGTTTGCGGCCCCCGCAAGTCGACGGCAAATGTACAAGCAAGCTGTACAGTCTTGCGGCCGACGGCTTGCCGCGGCAAGTTTCAGATAGAACGGGTTTCTATTTTCTCGGCTTGCGCCTGGCAAGTGCGCGCGAGGCACGCCAGGACGGCCAATCGCACGCCGCGTAGTGGTCACGCGGCCAAATTAAACAAAATGGCGTCAAAGACCTCCGTATGCGCCAAGCGAATCTCACTGCAAGATCCACTCTCTCGCCCAGATCCGCTGTTTCTTCCTGTTTTGCAGCAAAATAACTGCAGCTGCTGCAACAGCTAATTCCTCCTCCGAACTTTTATTCACATTTTCAGCTGAGTCTGACTCGGATTTACTCGCGACCATGGCCGGGCGAAATCGCGCGAGGCCCCTTCCAAATATGGGGTTGAAAGGATCACACGAAAGGTCAATCAGCCGACTTGTGGTGCGGGGGTTTCCGCGTGTAGAAGCAGCGGCGTTGCGGCAGACAAACTTGTGGGGGGAAAGTCGAAGGGCGGCAAGTTGCCGCTTGTCACGTGTAGAACGGCCTTAAAGAGCAGCTTTTTGTGCAGCCGTGAGAGCTATAATGCATGTTGGGGTTTCTATCCTATTCCTGGGGACCACTTTGATAGCCCCCCCCCCCCCCCCACCATAATAAACAAATTCTGATCTGTTCCCACATACCCTATGCATACCAACTCCACACAACAGTAACGTTCAGTTTCATGACCGTGGTCGGTAGAAGAAAAAGAAGAGAAGAATCATGAGCTCACCTCTTCCAGCACCACGACCTCTCCCAGCACCACCTCGAGCACCGAACGGAGGTTGTGAGTACATTGCCCCTCGCCCTGGTCTCCGGCTTCCTGGTGCTGTCTGCGTTCCTCTAACAGATTTTCCTCTGACGCTGGGCTGGTTGACTGGCTTCGCGAAAGTCGCTCCACCCTGCGAACGTCCTCTCCCTCGGGCTCTCTGGCTGCTCACCCCAGGACGTGACGTAAACGTTCTACTCATCCTTGTTTCGGTTTTGAGGAATTTCGGAGGAAAACGATGTAGTGCGGTCTATTGTGAGATGCGGAAATTCCCAAACGCTACTTTCGTTTTCGCACCATCTGAAAAAAAGCAGAAAAATGAGGCCGTTCGATCAAACGACCGTGCCAGTAAAGAAGATTGTGGAAGACTGTGCGTCTGTGTTGTGACTGATAATTATGCGTGCGTGAGAATGAGTGGAAACTTGCAGCATATTGTGCGAACGCAGACAGGCTACACCGGAAGTCAATCGTCGTTGTGCAGTCTCATCTGTTACCCGTTCAGCGGCCTTGATTCCTTTAGAATACTTGTTTAAGGCCATATTTGTACCTTGCTGACAATAAGTTTTACAATACCTCGTTGGTGCAACAGGAAAGAAGCTAAGCTGAGATGATTTTGTAAGTGGATTGTGTTTGAAAACACCTCTTAGCCACTACAAGGGACACTAATCTTTCCATGGTTACCAAAGTTTTCAGAGTGCGCCCCCCTGTTTTCGGTCCTTGCCGTTTCCGGCGAATGCAGAAAATAGTGCAAATTAGTCCGTTTCAGTGTTACACAATTAGCCATGCGTGAAACATTTTATCACAACGTTTGACTTTTAATATTATATACCTAAAAGTTTCAGTGATTTTGAAATGTACTGCTTGAAGTAGGATTTAGGTCGGATGTGCGTAGGAATTTTGACTTGACAACGCCATAGCAACCGCGGTAAACCAAACAGGGCGGCAGTCAGTGGACAACGCTGGCTAGACCAAAACTTAGCACCCGTCGTTGGCTGCTCCACAGAAAGTCTCATCATGGCGTTGCCGTATCTGCCTGGCAACTCATTCAATGCAAACGTGAGTAATTAAGGCTGGTTTCCGCGTTCTGGGTTTGCAAATATTGTGTGTAACGGTTAGAAACTAAAGACGGCTGGTTAAGTTTATGGCCGAAGTAGTGGTGTTAAAATGGTGTAATGTTTGGAGGGTAAAGTTTCTGGTTGGTAACGTCTTTCTGCGGGACATACAAATCCCTGCATAAAAGTGATTCTGCAGATTCAGTCAAAATGTTTCATATTATGACTTACTGATGAAATAAATCCTTTCCTACAGCAGCACAGAATATCAGGCAGAACATTACACTGACAAATCCTGTGCGTCTATGCAGACTACTCTCATGGACAAATCTAAATGTGCTTTTGGAATGTGTAACTGTGGGGCCATGAATATCATGAGTATCCAGTTGGTTGCATCATTCAGTTATAAACTGTAATTTCCATGTTTACGTTGTGCATGTAACAGTTTTTTAATTTTTTTTTTAAAATTTCCCCTCCATAGTTGGGTAAGACCAAGTACCACAAGTCCCACCATTTTGATGTCGCCAATGATGTCTCCATGCTTGTTGGTGAGCACAAGCCTGGCATTGGAGGAGAACCTCTGCCATTCCAGAAGTCAAAGCCACGCCAGTCCGTTTTTCCAAAGGGAGAGGGTTCAAATCTGCCGGCCTGGGTTGCATTTGATCGTCAGGTATGACTTCTGAAAAAGAATCCAGTTTCAGTCACCTACTATTTCTTGCATGCTCAAGTTTCGCGTACCATACCCATTTGTGTGGATGATGTACAGCAAAACATTGGCATAAGTCAGTTTAAGAAAAAGGCTGAACCCTTTACAATGATAACATCTCTATTCTTTATAAAAGTACATGCATGAAAAGCAGTCTTAGTTCATGTATCAACACCTACTTTGGCAAGTATCATGCCGCTAGAAAGTACATGTTCCATGAATGATTTAATTAGATCAGATTTAATATTGCTTGATTTGATTTTTCTTAAAATAAATTTTATTCAATTTTTGTGCCTGTTTTAAGAGGACTAGTTATAATAATGATATTATGTAATTAATTACATTTCCACAAGTCTGTCTGGACATATGAAAATTCATTTTGACTGCAAATTTGTGTTCTTCTTTTTTAATGTATATGAAATTTGGATTTTTCGTGCGTAGAGATTTTATCAGCCTGTCATAAACATGCCATAGGAATAGAAGACCGCTTTTTGCCATTGACTGTATTCATGATCTTCTCCAGCTTGACTTATGTCTGATGGGCAGGGAAGGAACTGGCGGTCACTGTCATAACAGCGATATTGAAAAGTGAACGGGTCCTATTATTCATTTGTTGCTAGCATTTTCTAGCAGTTTGTAATCGCATGCACCAGCTCAACTGACATAATAATGTTGTGCCTTTTTTTTTGTTGCTGTTTGTCAAAGGTTCTGTGCTTTGATGCCTATTACCAAGAGGCTGTGGTCGAGCGACGGGAAGAGCAGTACCGAGTACGTGACTGCAAGATCTACTTCTACCTGGAGGACGACTCCATACAAGTC
Source organism: Batillaria attramentaria (assembly GCA_018292915.2). Classification (NCBI taxonomy): domain Eukaryota; kingdom Metazoa; phylum Mollusca; class Gastropoda; family Batillariidae; genus Batillaria; species Batillaria attramentaria. The sequence continues at coordinate 162,637 of JACVVK020000329.1, read as the reverse complement.
ATTGAACCCCGACAGAAAAATGCTGGTGTTCCACAAGGTACGTTCTTACCAAGAAATTTGGAAAATACACCAGCAGGAAATATTTGGACTTATCTGTTTGTTATTTGGAAAGGTTTGTCATTAACAATTAGGCTTGCATTTTTGCATATATATACACATATCTCAGTAGTCTATCCCACAGTATGCTTGCAGCAAGTTATGTGAGAATGTATTTAGTTGTTGTTGGGTTTTTTCTTGGGGTTTTTTGTTGTTGTTTTGTTGGTATTTTGAGGATTTTATTTTGTTTCTTTGAACTTTTTTTTTTCTATGTATGTTTCTGATTTGCAGGCACCATCATCCGGAGGCACCGAATCCCACGGCCACCACCAAACGATGATGACTTCTACACAGTGGAGGATTTTAACATTGGGGAGGAGATCAACCTGTATTCAAAAGTGTTCAAGATCATAGACTGTGATGAATTCACTCACAATTTCTTGAAGAAGATGGGTGTCAGGATTGGCCAGAAAGGGACTTCGCCCAATGACCCATACCAGGCTGTCCGCAAAGCTGTAAGTCACAGATGATGTTTGTGTGCGTGCGTGCGTGCGTGCATTCTCATCTTTATATGCACATAAACTGATCATATTTTCTGCTTTTTAGACTAACCTAGTACCTGCCTTGTTTTGTTTTTCTGTAAAAATACGGAAGTAACTATGTAAGGGAGCAGTTTATTTTTTTCACCTTGCCAACTTCATGCAAACAGTTAAATTGCACAGAAGTGAACAGTGAAGAGTTCTGAGTTCACTTTTACTGCGATGACCAATTATGTCTTGTTCAGTCCAGTGCAGTTCATTCAAAATGGGTATCTCTGCACTCCCATCTCTCCGGAATCCCCCCGTGTCAACTTTGAGACTGTTCCAGTGTTGGTTTAGTTCACACCTTCTCATGCCCTTTTAGGGTTGATTCTTGGGCCACTGCCTCTTTCCATGGCTCTGCTGTGCAGATGGTCGATGGTACAATGAGCAAGGCATTCACAATTTTTTTAAAAATTAGATCCAAGAAAGGGAAGCACTTGAGATCTTTCCCATAATTAATGGACAACAACAACAACAACAAAATGCTTGTAAACGAACCTCTAGCAGATGAGTTTTGCTTTCAACATATCAAAATATTTCACAGACAGGACTGTGTGTTTTCCACAGATGGATGAGAGCATGCAGCCACTCCGTCCGTATGAGAAGTATGACACATTGAAACAGTTCCTGGATCACGACCGCCATGTACTACGGTTCTTCTGCTACTGGGATGACACAGAAAACATGTTCGGTGACCCTCGACAGATGGTTTTGCACTACTTTCTCGCTGACGACACCATCGAAATCAGAGAGGTATGAATGACATCCGCAAATAAGAATTCAGGGACTGGAGAGGTCTCCTTGGTGCCTACACATACAAGTTTGGTATGCAGAAAAATACAGCTGACCAGTTTGCATTCTATGGGGCAGTGCTAGCTGAAACGGTGTATGTTGTGTTTGAGGTGCAAGGCACACGACTGATCTTTATTTCTGAAAGTGTCGTGATAGGACCCCGTATCAAATATAAAACATGTCGTGATGTGGATGTTGGAGCTGTGGCCAATCAACCCATGGTTTACAGGACTGGTAATGATTTCTGCTGAGCACACTGTCAATGGTGGGATCATCAGTGGAACAGTTATTAACAGCTTACAACAGCTTTGCTGTACTTTTTCATGGCAACACTTAAATCTTAGATACACCTGTACTAGCTTGGAAAAGCATTGCATACCTACTTGATGATGGCTTAGTCACTGCAAGTAAAGAATCTCGGGTTAGTTGATTTGTTTGGCCGATTACAAAAAACAAAAACAAAAAAACAACAACAAAAAAACTTTAATAACCGAACTGTGTCCTGTTGCAGGTGATTCCACCAAACTCTGGCCGCGATGCAGTCCCAGTGTTTGTGAGGCGAGGCCGTCTTCCAAAGAACGTTGAGGGACTCACACAGCCTGGTGTGGCCACTGACAGAACCGTGCTCAACGTCTTTGGCCCAATGGGACATGGTGGTCGCTACATCCTGGACAGCCTGAAGGTATGTAGTCCCTGTTCCTGCCTTATTGGAGGAAGCTATACAGTGATTGGAAATATGACATGCAGGCTATAATTATTAGCTTGCACACCAGAACTTTTAAAAAAAAATTCAAGATGCACACACACACACACACACACACACGGTACACACACACACATATGTTCAGAGCTGTATACTCCATGTAGTCAGCTGTGGAATATCAAAAACTATATATATATATATATGTGTGTATATATATACACTGATCTGCAAGGCAAAGACCTAGGCTCATTTGCATGTCCTTGCGTAAATTTTGAACTTACCGGTAACGAAGAATGTGCATAGTGGAATGGACTGTCACCTAGCAGCTGTGCGTAGGCCAGAGCTGTAGGAAGATCTGAATCATGCTGTCAAGTGCAGCTATATTTTTAGCTGTACAGGTTTTTGTTTTTTTCTCTGAGTCATCATTTTTAGCCAACAGAAACTGCGTGAGACTGATATCAAATTCGTAGGTTACAGGAATGAAATACATGTATAAGTTTTGTCACTGACTCAGATGGAATAGACATCATCCCTCTTCTCTCTCTCTAACGCATGCACACACGCTATAGCATAGCGTATCTAGAGTCTTTTGTGTGACAAAAACCAAAAATCATTGTACACGTCAGGAGGGTTGTTCCCATCTCAGGAGATGCTCTCCCTCCTCAAAATTTTGGAAGCACAACTTTGGTAGACTACATGGTTTACCATCTTTGGTAAAGCCATATCGCAAAGCATGCTGTGTGGCTATGCAGGCTCTTATGCCTGGGGAGAAGCAGTCTTTAAGATAAATTTGCGCACGGTGGCCAGCTAAGTTCATCCATCCAACATGAGTTTTCCACAACACCCATGCAACTGGCCCCTGATCATGATTTGCAATCAAATGCTTAATTCCTTGCAGACTGGTGCAGTCCACCAAGACTACTACAAAGATTCTGACCTGACGTTAGGTGCCGTCGTCAACGTGTGGGGTCGCAAGTTTATCGTGTGTGACTGCGATGAGTTTACTAAGGAGTACTACCGCACAAAGTATGGAATCAGTAAGTATTGAAAACGCTATTGTTATAGACAGCGCTTGCTGGCTGCAAATCATTTTAAGTCACAGATTTGAGAGAGAATAACTATTTCAAAATATAAAACTACCATGTCTCAAAACACACTCAAAGGACGACAACAAAATACATGTATGTACATGTATTACCAAACTTTTGGCAAAGTGGCCCTCATCAGGGTACAAACACTTTAAAAAAAATGATAATAATAAACACAGAAGAAGAAAACAAATGCTACTTATCTGCCGTGAAAGAAAAGAAAATTATAGATCCTTTTGGCATTACATATTTTGTTGTCATCCTTTGAGCATGATTTGAGTTGTTTGGGTTGTATATTTTCCGTACACACTGGCAGTCTTTTTGTTTTGATAACAATTTCAGGTGCCTGACATATGTTTTGTGTTATAGGTAGTATGTAGCTGCTAACTTTTTTTAAGTTGAAAAATTGAAAGAAATGGAAAGACAGCATATGTTGATACTGTCAAAAGCATGGAAAAGATGTTTTCCTTTTCTTTTTTGATAGTACGTATGTAGTATTCGGCTGCCCAGGGCTGAGGTGCAGAACTGCAAAAAAGGAAAGGGAAACAAAAAAGGATAGAAGAAGAGAGAAGAGTTAAAGAGAGAGAATACAGGGGCCAGATAAAGGGTACAAAGACAGTGACTAGAGACAGAGGGATAGAAAGAGAAATATACATGCTCTAGAGAGAGGAGTTAGAAGGTCTGTACGCTACCTAAAATACATCTCCATCATTTTTTCATAGTGGTGCAAGATAACTTTAACCTAATAACTTTTAACTAAGTTCAGAGCGGTTATACCATACATACATTCAACAGGTTTTATCCATTCTCTTTCCAGCTGAGTTTCCAGCAATCACATATAACAGAGATAAGGGTGTCAGAATGGAGAAAGAGTGGCCACCCTACAATGGATTTGGCTCGGAGGAGGATTCCCTCTGTTCTTGTCAAGGTCTGCTGCCCAAACCACCCAAGCGTGACTTCATCAAGTTCATGGAGAAGGACCGACGAGGGCTGGACAGCAACGTTCTGCGATTCCTGGCTCGCTTGGAAACTGATAAGCCCATCGACAAGGACCGACGCTTCATCATCTCGTACTTCCTGAGTGATGACACCATCCTTGTGTTTGAGCCGCCTGTGAGGAACTCAGGTCAGAAACCACATGTGTAAACTAGCTGACACGGTGTACACCCAGCGTTCAATGTCCATGTCGGACATTTGTCATGTACTGGTTCATTTTCGAAGTGTCTGATTACTTTCTTACAAAGCTGGACATATATCTGATCATTTCTGCACCACCGTGGATATTATTCAGGACAAATGCCCCATACTTTTATTGTTGGCCAGGACATTTTGTCCAATTATTGTTCCCACAGATATGAAGACTAGTTATTATTTTATGGGTTTTTGATCTCCTCAAAGAATAGGATTGGTCATTTCACTTAGCAGTGAGCGCTTGTACCATTAGAGTTTTCACTCACCTACAGGGTATAAAATTACCAGTGACATCATGAACATGATTTAAACACTATGTTTAATTCAGCCCAAACCTTGAATTGATATTATTGGGGATAATATCTATGCGATTTGTCAATGACATATGGAATTAGGAGAACAAGGCAGCATACTAACTAAACCTCAGGAAATGAGAAACAAGAGTAGCTGTCAGTTTTATACACTTCTTGAAATCCGGTATACCCCACTGTATTTTTGGCTTTATTTTTGTTTCAACTTCAGTAAAACCTGGTGGCTGACAACTGATCCTAATTCTCTCCATCACCTCCATGGCCATAAGAAAAATAACCATGTAACAAAATGTGACAAACATGTAACTGTCATCATCGGATTAGCAGTCTGTGAAATACCAAAGCAGAATGGAAGCTCACTGGTCAGTTCCAAATGCAATTTTGCAGGTATTATCGGTGGCAAATTCATGGAGAGGGGACGCATCAAGAAGCCTGACCAGATGCCGTACAGCACAAGGCTGTCCGAGTATTACATGGCTCCTGATCTGTATGTTGGTGCCAGGGTCGACTTCATGAAGTTTAAGTTTGTCCTCCTTGACGCTGACGAGTACGCCTTCCGTTACATGGAGGAGCACCCCAATGACGTGAGTAGAAGCGATGGTTACAGTGTGCATGTGTGGAACAATACTTTTGAAAACAAAACAAAACATACATCTAAATGAAAACCCTTCAAAATCTTTCCGGCTTATGCCATGTGCAGTGTCTGGACCCTGTCATAGCAGTTACGAACACTGTGACTGTGGCTTCTTGTGTCTGTTCGTTTTTCCCACCCTCATTTGAGTCCTAGAATTAGTTTCAATCCTATCTTTTCTTGAGCCAGACCAATAGCATTTGCTACCACATCACTACCTGATCACAAGATCATTTGGTGACGTGCGTTCATGCATGTGATCGGTGTACTGTAAGTGTGGATTTGCTTCTTGTTATCACACATTCAAATGTCTTTAAGTAAATGATTGAATGCGAAAAATACCAGATTTTACCATAACAGCTGTTTATCTTCATGTGCACTCATACATTGTGCAGTTCCCCAAGTGCAACATGCAGTTGATCATAGAGAAGCTCCGTGCCAAACTCGGCGAGAACATGGATGATGTACGCGCATTCTTCACCAAGAACGACGCTTCAGGCTCTGGTGTGACCAGCTACGGACAGTTCCGTGACTTGCTTTGTCAGGTGAGAAAACAACAACAACAAAATATAAGTTTAAGATATCTTTATGGGAAATCTCGTAGTAGACAGTGCATTGCTATCCTAGCGTTTTGCTGGGGAATTAAGTAAGAATATCATACCATCACCAAGAAATTTTAAGAACCACTTCAGTGTGAAGCCTACTGTACGTAGGTTATGTTATTATGTCCACAGTATAATCTGGCTGGTGTAAGCACTCTTGACCCCAAGTATGCTGGTCCTAAATGTTTGGTGAGTCTGATGCAGATCTTAGATATCTGCATGGACAGTTTATCATCTGTTATTTTTTTAAGTTTTTGCATGCATGCTGCTGCATTCTTTTCAGGTACATTGCTTTTCTTTTGGTATTTGGGAAGAACATTTGTTGATGTCTGATCATTGAATTCTGATTGATCTGTTGTTTGTTGTTGGTGGTGCTACTTGTGTTTTTCCCATTGGCAGTCAGTAATGATTTCTGGGCTAACTGTTCATGTTGGCATTTGCCAGTTTATGGTGTGTTTTCTTGAAATTGCTGCACACACTGAGCAACCATTGGTACTGTCAGGTATTGGGTAGGTACGGGTAGGCACACAACACAGGCATGGGTTAGTGTTTTTACAGGCAGTTCAAACACTAGATATTACATTGATGGATGTGAGTTTCCTAGTGGGGAGCTTCAACGAAAAAAAAAAGCACACAAAATCACCCCCCCCCCTCCCCCAACTAAAACAAAAAGAAAAAAAGAAACTAAAACAACAAAAAAACATGGTTCAACAAAAAAACAACAACAACAACAACAAAACTAACAAAAACATAAAATGAAGCAACAACAAAAAACCCCACAAAACAACAACAACAAAAAACGTACTGCAGGTGAACCTTCATGTATAATGATCTAATCTCATCCACAGGTGGACGGGTCCCTGACAGACCAAGAAATAATGACGTTGGCACGCTACTTCTCCGCTCAGAGCCAGGAGGCAGGTCTAGACTCGACAAAACTGATGGCCATCGCCCAGGAGCAGCTGCGTAAACGCAACTATGAGAGTTTCAACAACCTGCTGGACAGCCTTGTACACCAGGACAAGAGCAAGTAAGCAAGCAAACTGAAACTAAATCCACTTGAAGAGGAAGTATGGCACGTACAGGCTGAACTTTAGAAAAGCACTTTAAGAAAACAAACCATTCCTCATAATTATTTGTGGTTTGTATTGTGAAGTGCTAAGATTGAACTTTGCAACAGAGAAAGAATTCGCTTTCTATATTGCATATCTTGTGTAGTGAGCATTCAAATTGTTCACAGTTACTTACGACACACAGTATACTGAATACCGCTGAACTCCTTTTCAAGTGTAGAGAAATAACTCTTTCAATGCAGATGTGCCAGCTTATGAATTATTTAAATGAAGCAGAGTAAAATGTTGTGAGCATAAAAAGGAAAGGAATCATTTATTGGTACCACGTTTGTGATGTGTCTGTGATGGGGGTGTGTTTACTGAATACTGTGTTGCTGTCATCAGGTCTGGCTATATTGCACCAGACGTTCTGCGCAACGTTTTCCTGTCTCACCATGTACCCCTGCCTGATGACATTCTCAGAGCTGTGCTGGCACTGTAAGTCTAAACAACAACAACAGCAACAACAACAAAAACAACAACAACAACAGGCTTCATCCTTAATTTTCTGTATTGCAGCCTTGATGAAGAATACTGCTCAAGGAAATGTTGACCAGCATCCTCTAAAGTGTTCATCCACCGCATCAATGTGCCAATAAGTGCTGGTTATTCGCAGATTGAGGCTGAAATTTTAATTTCCCCACTTGACTCCTGACAATTCAGTCAAGGTCATAAAGAAAATCTAAGCTATATGTAAACACCATTCCAAGAACCGTTTAGAAAATTGTCTGATCATTAATGACTGTGCGTCAGCAAAACACCCTTTTATAATTTAGACGCAAGAGCCGACGAAGGAAGTTTGTCTCAGGAATGCATTCTAATTTGAATTCTAATGGTATGAAAACTGACTGTGATAAATCTTTCATCTCAGGGCGCCGACGAATGACAAGGGAGAAGTGGCTTATGCCGACTTCCTGAACCGCATCAACTGGCGAGACTACCCCGTGCCTCCCATGCAATACCAGCCAGTGCATCCCGATGAGGACTGGCAAGGCACACGCTCCAAGAATGAAGTCACGTCTGTGAATTACGCGGCTCTCTTGGAGGCTGTCTTTGGCCAGCCTGCTGCTGCACAATAATGGACGATCTACTTTGTCAGCTTGTTATTGAAGTCTTACTCTGAATTATGCTAAAAAAAAAAAAGAAAAGAAAAGATAAAACCCTGGAAGGGAAAACTTTGTTTCTGCAGAACGTCTGCTGAACAGATAGGTGAAGTGTTATTTCAAGAGACAAGGAAACTGACCTAAAAATCTGCAAAACCAAGGAAAATGATAAATGTGATACTTCAAGCATTCCACTAATTATTGTTCACGAGAAGTAGACTGTATTTCCACTTCACTGTGGGTGGTTGACACAATTACTGCAGGACCGTACGAGTTGGTCAAATGAACGCAGGAATTTGTAGTCCAGTTCCTGAACTTTCCGTCCATTTGCCATTTTCATTTATGCTTGATACCTATTAATTTCAGCGAAGAATGCAGCATTAATTCACAGTATTTGTGTGGTACAGAGAAAGTGCTTTCACAAGTCCCTCATGATGCAAACACCTCAGTATTTGACAGTGACACTGCTAGACTATCTTTCTGAGATAATGATGTGTTAACTTTTTTTTTTCATGTGTAAACCCATGTACATACTGTCACACACCAGACCATTTGTAATTTTTTTTTCTTTCTCAAACCTTGCATGTAAAAATGTTTTACATGTGTATAGAAAGAACTCATACACAAAATTCATTTTATGAATAAGCCAGTCAGAAAAGGCATTTGGATTTCTGTAAGCAGTTGAAATATGTTTGAAACAGTTGAAAGGAATTCAGGTGTACAGTGCAGCCGTGCATCTTGTTTTGGTCTAGTGCACGTTGGTAGCTATGGTTGGGAGACGAATTAATTAGCATATGTACAGAAATATTGTTATACAAGTTTTGACATTTTACACAAGGATTTTACTGAAAAAAATTCATCAGTGTTGTTCCTTCTGCTAAAAACAGGCCCTTTGATTTTTGAAGGATATGTGCCCACATTTTACATGCTTATATTAGCATTTTTATTTGAATTTATACAACGGCCTGTGATATTTTAAGTTGAGTGTTGTCCAGCAAAGCACATTGTACAAATTCATTTTGTGTTACATTGTCAAATAAAGATGCTCATCTCACATCAGCAAGAGCAGTTTTCTGTGTATTGTGATCACTGAAATTCATCATAAAAAACAACAAAAATACAACAACAAAAAACACATAATTATGCGAAGCCCAAAATGGGCATACGTCCCAGCTAATGCAGTTTCTCCCTCTTTTCCTGTAGCCTGGGTAGTGCCCGTAGAAACTCATGCTGAGGTGTGCAAGATCAGCATAACATCGTAGGGACTTTGAATTCTCACCTGTTCATTTCAAACTACGTTTGCCACGGATCCCACACACGCTCCAAAATTACGCTTATTTCTTGCACCAAATAGCTGACGGTGGTTTTTCAACGAGTTACGTACCCTGATGCACAGGGTCATTGAAGAGTTATTTCCCTTGATGCGCAAACAACAGTACAATTGAACACTTGACCATACATTTGTACAAATATAGATTTCCAGTACGTCTTTATGCTTCAGATTTTCTTTCGCTGTTGCTTTTAAGCAAGTAAACAATTACCACACATGTACTATCGCTTTACTTGTTCTCATTGGAGTTGTCATTCGGTCCGGCCAGGTGCCGTGCACTGACGGACTCAGTAAGGCCGCAGACTCCGGCAGTGACTGCCGACAGCCAAACAGAAGCCGAGTCAGCCACGGTCAGTGGTCAGTAGACCTGCGACAGCTGAGGGGATTTTGGGATGAGTTATGTTACATGTCTTAGCTGTCATCTACCCAACAAAGCTGGCTAAAACGTTCTTCCTTCACTAGTGTGAGAAATCCACTGGGCCATCGGGGCTACCAAAGTGCCCCCCCCCCCCTTCTGGTTTTTGCCCAGCATTCCTACATATGCATATACCAAACTGACGACGTCAAAACAAAAGTGACGTATTAATTAATAAACCAGACACAAAATGATGTATGACGTCACTTTTCCCCATCGATGTGCGTCTGAAGAGGCACGAG